>JAODGB020021777.1:0-45526 GCA_027574905.2 Earota dentata | reverse complement strand
GTTCGGGAAATATGAAGGATTTTACATGGCGTGTTTTGACAAAAGTCAAAAATTGACAAACTTTGAGGTCCATTTTAGGGCACTTCCAGGCCCTTGAGAGGATTAAAAATGACGTAGGAATAAAGAGCAACTCTTTGGCTATCCGAATATGCAAAACAACTTAAAATAGGATGAACCGATCGGGAAATATGAAAGATTTCCCAGGGCGTCTTTTGAAAAATGTCGAAAATTGCCAAACTTTGAGGTCCATTTAAGGCACTTCCAGGCCCTTGAGAGGATTAAAATTGTCTTAGGAATAAAGAGCAACTCTTTGGCTATCCGAATATGCAAGAATACTTAATATTTGACGAACCGTTCGGGAAAGATGAAGGAATTTCCAGGGCGTGTTTTGAAAAATGTCGAAAATTGTCAAACTTTGAGTGCCATTTTAGGGCACTTCCAGGCAATTGAGAGGATTAAAGTTAACGTAGGAATAAAGAGCAACTCTTTGCTAACCGAATACGCAAGGAAACTTTTAAAAGAATTTTGCCTTCGGCTAAGGTAGAAGAATTTCAGTCGCGTGTTTTGAAAATATCGAAAAATTGCCACACTTTTTCACGGCACTTCCAATACCTTGAGAGAGTTATAATATGATGTACCCTTTATCTATCAGAATCTGAAAATAAACGGTAAGGCTTAGGTGTTCCAGTCAATTAAAAAATAAATAACAATGCAATAAAATAACAACAATTTATAGAGATAATTCTTGTAACTTCTTTCTGTTTTTCTATTGTTTTGTTGGATGTGCGAGCAACGCGATACAATACAGCGCGCGTAAACAGAAACGCGCGTGGGCCGAGCAGTGCGGATCCAGTAGTCGCAAGTCGCAACCATGGTAGAAATGAGAAATATTCACATTGTATTTCTACAATGATAAAATATAGCATTCGTGTTATAAAATTAATTACAAATACAAATTAATACTTACAGTAGACTAGCTACATAGAGAGAAAGAGAGAGAGAGAGAGAGTAAGTACTTACACAGTCGCAACGGAATCGTGGGTGGTTAGGTGCAAATGCCACAGTGTGTTCCACTTCGCAAATATAAGGCAAGTTGGCAGTAGCGGCTCGTATGTCAGTATTTGGGAGCTGTTTTCTTTGAAATGACCCCCTCGCTATAAAACCTTCAGTTCAAAACTTCCTGAAACTCTTTAATGTCCCGATTTTTATGGGATTAGGTTTTTGTGTGCTGCTTTTGTTCGCCGCTGTTTGTATTCACAAGATTCATAAGTGTATCACGCCTGGCGTAGCTTGTTTCCTCGTTGTTGCGTTTTCTGGCAAGTAATAAAACTTCGTAAGCAAAAAAAACACGAAATATAAATCCAACATAAGCCAACACAAAAGGCCTCGGAAACGACCAGTTACACACTATTTATTTTTATTCCCTCTCTCGACTGTAGCACGACGAAGTTAAAGGTTCAAAGTTGTTGTAATTAATATGATTTGTGACTTTCTAAAGACGAATGCACTCGCACACCAAGCAACTCCGCTCTGAAGTAGTTTCGGCGTGCGAGATTTAAATGACTTTGGAGGATTGGGATTATTATTACGTTTTATTGGTTTACTCTTCGTCGGAAGCAGCACTTTTGTGAAGCGGGAGACACAGCAACAACAGAACAACATAATATTTATGAATTTATTGCTGCCGGCGACAAAGATCATAACCAAGAGCGCTCTATATTTGGACGAATGCGGAGCATACGTCCTCCATCGCTGTACCTCTCTGAGCACGCTCATCTCATGCGGGCCCATCATAAAATCATAAATTTGTTTACTATTCGCTGATGTTTATTGTACACCGTGCTTATTTAGCTCCATCGGTCACAGTGCGTGCACAACGGGCGATTTAATAAAGCTCACCAACAAGGCAAACTGCACAAACAGCACAAATCTTGTTCCGAGTCCCGATTGTTTGTTTTCGAATTAATCTCCGACGTTCATGTTTCACGCAGGGAAGTCAACGCAACGCTCTCAAATATTGGATTCATTGGATTTGTTGCTGTTCCTGCGATTCCTTTGAACAAGAAGCTTTGCCGAAAAGACGCAAGTGCGACGGTTCATCGACTTACTTGCGACTCTCACCGACGATTTTATATAATAAAAGTTTGATACATTTTTTAAATATGTATTGTTAATGTATTGGTTTAGGAAATTAATCAGTCCCATTCTTATACATATAATGAATAATGTTGCTCGAATTTGACTTTATGCCTGCTTACCAATTTGCCTTAGACTGTGTGAATGCGCACAATGTTGAATATATCCCTATTGTACTTACATACTGCCGCTGAGTTTCTCCCTCATGGTGGGCCTAATAGGACAATGTTGTGACTTGTTTCCCCGCCTCGAAGCACAAGTTGGATTTTATCAATACAAAAAAGGTTTATCTTATTGTGTGGTCGGTAGTAATCCACTTACCGCCACGCTTAAAATATGCAAACATTTTCAAACAAAAGCGATCGGAAATTCTCAAAATTTGCCTGCGCCTGCATTATCAGCCGGTGAAAATCGTTTGCCAGTTTCGACAAACTGAGCGCAGCCAGAAAATTCGTAAAAGCTCACCTTGCTTACTCGTCAAGTTACAATGCGCTACGCTTGCTGATTGCCGATGTGGTAATTACGCCGCTCAGCGCTATATATTACATACTCGTATGTCACAGCGCCGCGCATTGATGATAAAACCGAATCCCGCACTATTGACTCGGCCCCGTTGTATCAATAATACTCGCGCCGTATGCAAATACTGCCGAAGGCAGGCGGAGGTGGCAGGGGGCTCGATGATACCGATCGCGCCTGTTTGCCCAGCAATCACCATCCGCATGCACTATGATAATTTTCGGTGCGGCTGATGCGACATACTTAATTGGCAATATTTGTCGCGCCATATGCCCGCCCGTGTTCAATTACGGCCCAAAGCAAATACCAAACGTGCCATAAATCAAATTTGTACTCACTTTTATTGCATGCATATTACATGTGAACGCGATGAAATGTTGCATTTTGTTGCTTTCTTTGAGATCGTTATATATTTTTCAACGTCGTGGATTTGTATAATTATTTGAACGCTTTGAATGTTAACAAACAGTCAAAAGAATATCATTCGCAAAATGATAACTAACGATTGGCGGCGGTGTTCGGGGGATGATGTGTGAGGCGGTCGCAGTTATTGATTTCGCTGTCAAGCCAACATGGCCACCACATGGAAAACCACCACGCGCGGCGTACGCACAAGAAAGAAGAAACTCGGACAGCAAACTACCGACACGCGACTCGTGGCTGGGCTATTCATCCCAAGCTGCGTGCATTCAAATTCGAATAAAACGTAATGAACTAGTAATAAAACTACTGAAAATGCCGCCGTGTGTCGTGCTTGCCGTGCCACCGTCGTCCAAATGCGCACCGTTTATTGAGTTTTATGAATTTTTATTGCGCTCGCAAAGAAAGTGCAGCGGACGTTTTCGGTCGCAGCGGCAGTCAAATAAAAACCAGAATGCCGCCGCGCCGCTGGAAACTGACTTGCCGTTGCTTGTTGGGATGACCGAGATTTGCCAAAATTTACACAAGCTGAAGTGACCCAATTTTATGCAGCACTCGGATCAGCGTTTACAACATCGACTTTTCGGGCTTTTGCACTAGTACAATGGGATCGAAATGTTACCCAAATCAAATTTTCAAATGATGGTGCCGCTCGTCATAAAGTGCCGAAAATCCGCGTTAATCGCATTAACCAGAAGTCTAAGCTTCGACCCCCTTTGGTACTGATTACCTTGATTTAAATTGCGGCCGAAACTGCACGACGGCAGTAGCACCTAAAAGGAGTAATAAACGCCCTAATACGGATTAACCGCTGCGCGGAGAAGCAATACGGCATCGCGGCCGCCATTTGCATCTATTTGAATGTGGCAGCCAGAAAAGTATGTTTACAAATACTATGTTAATCCAATTTTCCATGCATTGTTGGCGCCTCTTAACAGCCGCATAATCTTGTTAATTTAAATATGCACAGAAATCGCTCCAATTTCTTCCAAGTTCATTTCTTCGTGCGAAAAATGTCTCAATACCTGTCTAAATCAAAGCAACATGCGCGGCAACAAGTTGGCAGTTGACTGGGCCACAATTAAGTGAATGCCAGGATACGTCAATGTTATACATCTCATTAGCAGTTTCCGGTTGAGACACGCACGCAAGCGCAAGTGGCGTAAAATATGCGAAAAACGATACGAACTAATTTGCATCGCAATCTGTCACGTTTGCGCGGAGGCTAATCTCACCCTCGCATCTATACCCTCGAGTGTCGCGATTGCGTTTCACGCGCAACCACCCTTCGCCCCGCCGATGAGCTATTACAATTAACCTGATAACAGCTTTACGACAACTTTGACTGCGATTACATGCAAATTAGCTGCGCAGCGACCGTCGCGTCGCTCAAAAGTCAACGTTGGATGTTCCCTTTGATCTCAGCGGCACACAAACTCGATTTGCATCGTATTATAGCGCGCCCGCGTAGAGAAAATGGCTGCCTACCGCCGGCGCTGTATTGATTTTAGCCGAGCTTGTCAACAGTTCCACACTTTGCGACAACATTCAAAACTCATCCGTCAGGATATTAAAAATATGTATAAATATCAAAAAAAGAGAAGCTAAAGTGTTGGAATAATAAAGAATGATGTTTATTGACACGGCTGGTGAAAAGGCGTGGGGCCTCAAGTGTGAAAAATCATAAGATGGATGATTTTGTCCCAGAGCACAATGGTGCATTGTTCACAAACGTGTGGAAATTCTAAACAGGTTGGCGGAAATACCCGCATGCTAAAAGTTAATTCACACGTATTCGGGGCATTGTCCGGTGGTTCCTGCACAACCTGTCGCCTAATCCAAAGCTGCGATGACTGCCAAATGACTACCGTTTTGCTCCGCCGGATTACACGCGCAGCGCAGCTTAAAATCGAAATTTAGAATTTCCCGCAAATCGCCTTTACGGATATTGTTCTTGCTGTACAATTTACTTTCGTGTCTCTTCATGGCAACCTTATTACAGTGCTAGTTTCCTCCCAAAATGATAAAGAAGAAGAAATGGTCTGAAGTCAAATTTCTACGGCAAGGTCAAATAAGGGTAAGTATTTAGGGATATTGTGTGTAGAATAATAAAATGTTTGTAAGCGAGGATGCATTCGCCTCGGTGCATTACATGTCTTCACGGGGCGCAAAATAGGTGCTTGTGTAAAATTGCAACAAGCATCAACAATATAATCGAAATATATTCAATGCCTTAATTTGTTTACACGTTTGCAAGTTGCCGTTTTTACAGAGACACGTTTTCGTCACATTTTGTTTGCTTCACAGTTGTTCAGAACGTCACCAATTCAACGTTTTTTTTTTTTTAATTTACGAAGTGTTTCACATGAAATCTCGCCCGAATGTCAAGTGCTTGTTGATTGGAAGCGTCTGCATCGTATAGTGTGTTGTTGGGGCGCCGCATTAAAAAGTGGCGAGAACTACTTGAAACTGTTAAAAGCGTTAATACGCGACTATTAAAAATCACGATAAACCACCATCGACATGCCAGATACACGCCAGTCCATACCACATATCTAGTATAGCGCGCATATCTTATACGACGTTAGCGCTAACGACGTGATAAGTGATCAAGTGTTTCTCGGGCACCCAAAAACAGCGAGTGAAAGAGCCCGCGCCACATGGCCGTTGGCTCTTCATCGTTTCACACAAACGCCAGAGTTTCTTCTTATCAGCCGGCGCCGTACGTGTAACGTGAGGTTGTAACGGTTCCCTGCTCGGCGAGTGCGTCGGTAGGCGGTGGGCTTGGGCTGAATATTCGTCATCGCGCGCCAAAGTTGCGCAAATATAATAACCGTATTTATTTTCTGTTTGTACAACTTTATTTGTTTTATGCAATGCAAATAGGGCCGGTCGTGACGAGAGATGCCGCGCGCCGCTCCGCGCTGCTTTTGTAGTCGGTGCTTATCGCGCCGGCTACTTTAGACGCACCCTGTCACTCCGATGCTGACTGATAACATGCGCGGCGCGCTTTGATCTCGAATCGACCGCGACCATATCAGCGATGTGACAAAGCGCGATCAAAACGGCTTGCCGCGCGGCGCGCTGGATACGCAAACGCACATTTTTGCCTTTTGCTATTTTGATGCTGTATTTGGAACGGCATTTTGGGACAATGCGAAAGCAATTCGGTCGTGTGCCTGGCGCGCAGCCTTCGTGCCAGAGGGCTTCTTCGGAGATCTGTCTACGTCCTTGGCCTACAATTATGCACGCGCAATATTTGGGGCTCAACTTTTATTTTTATTACTCTTACTTTTCCCTGCTGCTACCTCCGTAGAGAGTAGTTCAGCTCTTGCCTTTCATGCCTCCTTTTCACAATTTTCATGTTTACATGTTTATACTCAGTTGTAGTTGTTGTCATTATTATATAGCTATAGCTACAGTCATTTATGGCATTCTTGAACATTCAGTTGGTTGGTCTTGCGCCGGAAAATTTCGACGCACAAGGACACGATTGACGACCTTTGTTGTCTAAATGTCGTACGCGCGCGACCGGAGGCTTTGCTGACATTGGACATGGGACCATGCAAACTGGGACAAAGTGAGCAAAAAAATACGTAAAATAAGCGTAACATTCTCAGCGACAAGTGCCTTCGTGACACGCTGTCGATCGTATGTTATACATAATATTATTGTCGGGTTTATTAAATGCCGTTGTGTTATTATTCTTTTTATCTTTATGAGGTGCGCAATGCGTCGCGTTTGTCGGCAAGACTCACTCTCCTACTCGTCGTAAATTCGTGTGAATTTTTCACAAATGTGCGCACGCTGATATAATTACTCAACGATATGAGTGTGTATCACATCTCGAGCGACGCGGCACGGCTTGTTCACAAGTTTATTGCGAGATTTAGGTAGCAATATAATGGCTTAGAATTAAGTCGTTCGAAGCTTACGCGGAGACATATTTTTTCGTGAATTGCAAACGAACGCACATGCCGCTCACAACATTTGGTTCGAATAAAATCGAAGGCTGGTAACGCCTCTTTGGTGGAAGCAGCCCGCATAATTTATGCCTGCACTTTAATACACCATTACGGATGCTTCAGTTTCTTCGTTTTCCTGCTTGGCATCTTAGACCTTCATTAACTTGAATTTTCTGTTTGACACATACTTACCAAAATCTCCTTCCTTATTTTTAAAAACATTCTATCAATTATAGGTATTATGAAAAAAGACTTAATTTACGTACTTACCCATAGTTGTCAATTGCTTAGAATACTAGCGTTCCATCGGAATTTTGAGTTAGCAAACATGTTTGTCCGTCGATAACTTAACGGAAATGTGAAAAAAGGTTTTATGTAACGTAATAAAAAAAGCTTGATCAAGAAAACTCCAGTGCCGCGGCACAACAACCCTTAAACTCAATGCGAAAGTACTAAAAACACAATAAAACGCGTAGCAACCCTTGTGCACCACCCGTAAGTAGCCTGTACAGCGCATAAAAATGCACATAAAAATCGGTAAACTGTAAAAAGGCGTTCGTGAATTTGAAAAAAAAATGCCGAAATCACGAAATCATCGACATAAAACGGGATGTAAAGAGGTGAGTAACTGTAAGGGCATCTTTTCGAGATATTCGGTCTGAACCTTTTTTAGGAACGCCTAGAGCCTAGACGAACGTGAACGCACTGCAACGATGCCATAATGCTTTTGAAGTTGGTCTCTGAGGTTGATTGTCGTACAGTGTTCTCCTGAAGGCATACAGGTGCCCGGTGCGTAGGAGATAATCGCTGCGCGTCGCGCCCATAAAACAAAATCGAGCCGGTGGCGACGCGAGGGAGCAAGCAGGGAGCACGTGCTAAATATCGCCGCATGCATGCATGGAAACGAAATCTAAGAAAGGCGCCCAAAAACGACTGTTCTACGCTGGCCAGGCGCAGAAGGCGAGGAGATAGATATCCGCGAGCGAAATGTGTTTATGGTTCCGGCTTGCAGCTTGCACCTTGCGTGTTTTTTGGATTTTCGGGCGCGCGCACGCTGCATGTATGGATAACGTTTGCATAATTCATGAACAACAAGAAGCACTCGCAACACCTGTCCCTTCCGACCCTTGTCTGTAACAGCCTAGTTTCTAAATTGTTGAAAATGATTTCCCATCATTCATCACCCATCGCAATGACGATATTCAAACTCAAACAATGCGTAACTGTACGAGCCTCTGTAGATTCTGGCTTATTGATATCCTAGGCCGACGTCGCCAGGGCAAAATTAATTAAGTAGTAACGTTTTAATTGTTTACCGCCGGGCTGTCAGCACGCAGCCGAGGCCAGTCTATCAGCGTCCCGGATCAGCAATTCCCGGCGATCATGTCTGATGTCCAATAAAGTGTGCAAACAGCGCAACCCCGGAACGCGCGGAAATAGGCCAGAAGTGCAAGCGAGCTCGGGGACTTCCAATTTTCCAATTAGTCACAAACCGTGCGGCCCGATCGTTCGATAAACGGCGCAAACATCGTAAACGACACAACGGTTCCATGGACTGATGTCTCAAGCATTCCGGGTGGGGTCAGAATCAACAATCATCCAAATATCCGAGGCAGACACACTCTGTTCGTGCTCTATAGTGTAAATAGCTGACTCAAAAGTCAACTAAGAGAAATTGAAGTCAAGCGTGCTCTTTGGTTGTTTTGAATCAAATTTGTCCCTTATTGCATTCAACGGGCACAGCAATCAAAAACGCCATGCCTGAAGCAATGTTGGCGGTGAGTGCACAAAGGAATTCGGAGGTAGGGCGAAATACAAAAAAAAACACATCTAAATGGGGATGGAGGACGTGGAAGCGTATGGCGGCATTGTCAGCGGATAACTCGCGACTTGCGCCTCCGTTCGTTCGCGCCGGAGCGTGCGCCGGCCAATCGGTGCGCCAATACCTGCGCTCGCGCTCGGCGGCGTACACGGCGGCGCGCACGGTTGACGGGGTTTACCGTGCGGCAGCCCCGGGTCGCTGCTACTCTTCGGCGCGCGGCTGCCCCCACCCGGCTGGTGCTCGCGCGCGCGCCTACCTACCAGCCTACCAGCAACGTCAGCTACTCTGGCAGCTCGCGCTGCGGATCCGTTGCCCAAACGAGACCTCTCGCCGCACACCCGACACTGAAATCAGTTACCGTCGGACGTTCTCAGCAGTCGGATGCGCAGGCGAAACCAGTCACGAAATATTATCATCATCATTATCATCACACAAGAGCCAACGTTTCTTAAACCACTTACGTGCAGTGATTGAACAAGTGAACGTGGTGTAGCATGTCCATAGAATACGGCGATTTCAAAGACTACAACGAGCAGAAGAACAAAGATTTCGAGATGAACGCGGAGGCTATCGCCAATGAATCGCAATCGAAGCAGCAAGGTAAACTTAAGTCCCTGTTTTTTTTTTTGCGGCTGTAGTTGAATTCCGATAGTGCATACTGTTTATTTACATCGATTTCTTTTGCGTCTTTGATAAAGCAAAAGTTTTAAATGTGAGCCTTGTTTTTCGCAGTCTATCGCTTGGTACAGCCGCTCATGGCGCCGCCAGCAGGCGAGATCATGCAGGAAGCGGACAGCACGTCCCCCCTGCTGACGCCCCCGCACACGCCCACTTATAGCCCACCTCCCGCGGCCGCCTTCTACCACCACGCCGCGCACCCTGTGCATGCGCCGCAGCTACAGCATCACCAGCAGCAGCATTACCATCCGTACGCGCCGCCCCACGCGCAGGAGTACGCTGGCTTCGGATCGATGTCCTATAATGCGCTCTTCATGAACCAATGGCTACGCAACGCCGCGCTCCACCATGCGCGCATGCAGCAGCAACAGCAGCAGCAGCACAGTCACCACCACCACCACCATGCCGCCGACGTGCGCACGCCGGGTCGCCCGCCTGCGCCCCTCAAAATGACTGCTGGCAGCGCCCGCCCCAAGAAGCAGTTCATCTGCAAGTACTGCAACCGCCAGTTCACCAAGAGCTACAATCTTCTCATCCATGAGCGCACCCACACCGACGAGCGGCCTTATTCCTGCGACATCTGCGGCAAGGCTTTCCGCCGACAAGATCATCTCAGAGATCATAGGTAAATATCACATAGCACTTATTGACTTGACTCATACTCATTGCTTATCTGGTCTTATACCTTCACGGAAAACAATTTAATGCTTCAACGCAAGAATTCATGCATGGAACGTCACTCTATAGTCACTCTCACATCACAAACGCAATCACAAAACACCGCCATTAATTTCAAACAGTAAGAAAAGTCTGAATAAAAAAAACCCAGTCTTGATCAAAAACTTTATTTTCCACACAAACCATCACTTTTCTATGCATTCGATCGCTAACAAAAAAAAATCTGCTTCTTCTAGATACATTCACAGCAAAGAGAAGCCCTTCAAGTGCACCGAATGCGGCAAAGGCTTCTGCCAGTCTCGCACCCTCGCGGTACACAAGATTCTCCACATGGAGGAGTCGCCCCATAAATGCCCGGTCTGCTCGCGATCCTTCAACCAGCGCTCTAATCTCAAGACGCATATGCTCACGCACAGCGAACGCTCCTGGGAATGCGCGGCATGCACGCAAATCTTCTCCTCGTACGGCGATTTGAAAACACACGAGGTGCTGGCGCACTCCGCCAAGGAAGAGCTCTCCGGGGCCGGCGATCTGCTGCAAACTGTTGATTCGACACGCTTCGGACTCGATCTCAGCACCCGCAAAACCGATCGCGATATGGAAGCTGACGCCGACGATCAGGAGGAGATCAACGTCGATGATCACGACGACGACGAGCATGAGATCACCTCCGTTTCCAAAACTACGCAGAAGAAAAAGCCGCTTGGCTTCAGCATTGAAGACATTATGAAGCGATAAGCGATTGATACAAACAAACCCTGCTGCTGGAGTTGTTCATTTTCGTACTTGTAATTTCTCTTCATTGATGGACATACGTTTGGATTGAGACAAATTAATATTTCCTGGAGAAATTCTTAATTTTTCTTAAAATTTCTAAACTATGCCATCGAGTATTAGTCGAAAATTGAATTTCCCAGACCACGAATAGGTATTATGTGTAACCAAAGAATTAATGATTACCTCAAACATTAATACAAAATCCAAAACACAGAAACATTGATGCGTTATGGTTGTATATTTTTTAAGTTTTTCTTTATTAGAGTTTTGTATATTGAAATAATTTAGTTGCCAAGGTATTAATTATATTCTTTAGAGTATGTTTAAAGACTGAAAACATAATTTTAGTTACCCTTTAATATCAAATACATCAGCAAATACAGCGATGCGGAAAAAAATATGTTAAACAATTATTTTTGGTATTTTCTGTAAATTTGTAGATAGACTTTTTTCATTAAAAGAATGTGTTTTTAAGTTAAAAGTGTTGCCTGTTGACTAGCCCGAGTCCAAACACCTTTCTCGTCCTTTGTTTACAAGAATAAATACGAAGTTTAGCGCATTGCGATCAGGACTTGAAGCACTTTCTATTTTTGTAGGAAAGAACTTAGCAAGATACCAAGACAGTTTTTTTCCATGCAATTGTCACATTTCACCTTTTCAAGGTTGGTTATATATTGGTAAGTATCTATTTGTCCAGGGATTGCTTGACGGTGTTTTGGAAACCAGTGTTTTTTGAATGAACAATCCACAACCGGTAATTATTGCATCATTGTGGGGATTTATTGCCGGTGCGTCCATTTTGTTTCTCTGAATGGAAGCGATTAGGACAATTAAATGAAATTAGCGTAGCGAACGCGAAAAGAAGCCTTCCATCTACACTTTTCAATCAATCAAATGCGAGGTGCCCGGCTTGTCTCGACGTTTGAAAGGTGTAAATCAAACATCTACTCGCAGGCGCGCCGCGAAACAATCATCCGCAGCGATTATGTGCAATCAAAAGTGCATTCGAACCGATGTCGAAACCGAAGCACATATTCGGGCGAATTTATGTGTCCGTCTCGATGGCCACGCAGACAATTAAATGTAATTTCGCCCCGAAAAAAAGCACAAACGCAACGGAGGTACCCCAATTTCGTGCAGAGATCGCATCATAAGGCACACTGGCACACACGAATTGAGACTGCCGGAATGGGAACTGGCTAATTGTTCCGAAATTACGTCGCCGCCGAAACCGCGTGATGGCGGAGAGTTTCGATGATTGATGGTTCTGACGATTTCTAGCCACGTAATTGTTTTAATTCGCCCCGCACGCTTGTAAATCACCGTTGCGTTGGCGCGGGAGCGTGGAATTTCATCCCTTCGCCGATTGCGAGTAAATCATGTTAAACGGACGTTCAAATAGGCAAATTATCGTCATGCTCGAGGCCGCCATGGGAAATCGAGCGCGAGCGCTGATTGACAGCTCACTAACTCATTTGCTTCCAGCCGAACCATCCACTGCATACGAATAAGAATGTTAAGTATGATAAAGTGTTTTTGTCTTCGGATTCCACGATAATCGCCGTCAGTTCATTTCACATTCAGAGTCTGCGGCCTTTTGTTGTCCTATTAAGACCATTCTCTCAAATTCGCTGTGCCCTGCGTGCCATCCAAAAAGCCGCATTGTCCGTCCACCGTCCACCTGTCTTGTATGGACATTCCGACGATTTAATTAAATGAAGGAAGGAAGCGTTGCCTGTTCATCCAAACTCGGGGAAGAATATGATTGTTACTTAGTATCAGTGCAACAATGTTTCGTATTCGTCAATTCGTCCTAGATATCTTCCACTTACTTAGACCGCGTCAAAAGTAGCCGGCTTGCGGTCATTTCTTTCATTCTCCATCGAACCACAAAAACGCGCGCTTGCGATCATAAATCACCGCCAGCCACATTTCGACATTTGTGAGCTGTTTGAAAGAAAAGAGAGCAATATACCGGAGTCCAGTCAGGCCGGCCGCAAAATTAGCAACGCTTCCAATTTACCTATAAATACGAGCGCTCCAACAGTGCCACCGTTTGACTTCTGTATTTACACTCGGCAAGCGTTACTAATGTGCTTGGCTCGAAAATCTATTCGTCGAGAGAGGAAAGAAATCTCAGCCAAGGTGTCCACTTTCTACGATTCATAGAGTGGTTGTATTTGCTTGGTGGTTGATGGTGTCCGTTTTGGGGCATGAATAGACTGCGGCTACATTGTGGTGGATTATTAGGTCTTCCACTTCAATTTATTGCAGTATAGTATACTGCACTTGCCTTACAGTACAGTCCCACGACACATTTCAATAGAGCATGAAAAAATGAGTGCAAACCACAAAATACGATTCATTGTAATTTCATATCGCAGTGAGAACTTTCTAATTGACAAGTTCAATGTTGTTTTGATGACTCGGCCGCCATATCAAATGCACCGCAGCACCACCCACAACAAATTTACGTAAAATTTAAAATGTTGCGGGGCATGGTTTGCATGTATGACGTTGACATCGCCCTTTTAATGCGCTTGGCAGGGCCTCGAAGTTTGATTGATCTGTGGGCATACGGTCGGCAGGTAAGTGTGGTAAGTGGATGCGATGCGCTTGCGACCGTGACGCGCTGTTATCTTTGTGACACTAAGATGCACTAAACACGCAACACGTGAAGAACAAGCCCGTATACGAGCATCGGGGCAGATCCGTGCGGAGATTTGGGGGTGGGTGGTCCGCGCCGTCATTGAAGACGTCTCATAATAAAACTTGACACTTTTAGCGTTTTTACTGCGAAAAGTCGACGTGTGTTTGCTGCGCTGGCCGGGGTAGCGCGCGCGCGTGGAAGCGAAACGGGAGACGACGACAGGGAGATGAGACACCTTAAGTGGATATGTCCATGGCCGATGGGGCAATGCGGATCGATGACAAAATTGCCCGGGCCTCGACGCGACGCCGGCCGACGGCCCGACGAAGAGATGATTGCGAAAGTCCAAAATACAGCCACTCATTCGGTGCGAGGAGACGCAGCGAAGAGAAGAGACAGTAGTTAAAGTCGAGTCTGATTGATGGCCACTCTCGATGCAGCCAAACATTGCCGTGTGCGAGTGTGTGCGTGCGAGTAGCCTCCGCGTCGCGTCGAGGCGCGCCGTAAATTTAATGAAAAACTCATAACTTTTTTGATAATTTTTGCGCACAAATGTCTATAATTACCAATTTAGTTTTCTAATAGTTTGTGAGCCGGGGCCGCGCGCGGCAAAAAAAGAGCCATTTCTACGTAACGTTTGCGGTCGGTTTTCACATTAAATCGCTTAAGCATATAATTGCAGAGTGGAAGCGCATCGCGCTATTGCACTGGGTTCGTGGGGGCTGGCGGCTGCGCTCGCAACCGCATATTATCGTCATCGATGCGCGCAACTTTGCTGGCTCGGCGAGAAAAACATCTCATAACTTTGTAGCATTGTGTAGCTTTGGCCGTGAAACAAGTACACCAAGATTTTATGAAGCGTGTAGCGGGTTTGGAGGTGGGTGTTGTCGCGCGGCGCGGAGGCACCGGCGGCGCCAGTGCACCGCCGGGGGACGCGCAACCCCAAATTAACCGGCCGCCAAGGGGGACGAACGCGCACAGCCCTCGCCCGCGCACCGCACCGTCGCAGCGTTGCAATTTGGTGCGAAACCGGTGATTACTGCTCGATGCACCAAAAAATAAAACGTTTGCGCCTTCCGAAACGACAATATTGAAGATCATAGACAAGCGGAGGGACAGAAGGGTCGTGAGTCCCATTTTTAAACGCACTCGCCGACCGCAAAAGTGCATGTTTTGCTGCAAAGCGGTCATTTTTACGCTTATCAATCAAAATCCGCATTTGCGTCAATGTGTCCAACGTGGTTGGCAATATCATCATCAGGCGTGCAGGTCGTGACTCGGTCGTTTAACGCGCTTCCCCGAAGTGGCCGCAGCACCCAGCAGCCTCGGAAGAGTTACATTTTTTGGGCGTCCACGCGGCCGAGGGTTGCGCTCGGTTGCGACAAAATTATAGTCTACTATCGTCTGAAATGTTGTGGGAAAAATTCCGAAAGCTCGCTAAGCGCGCCCGTTTATACGGAGAATTAAACTCCGAATATCCACCCACATAAACGGATGAAATTGACGGTTGGGCATATGAACGACGCCGGCGGCGGTGCGCGCGTTTCGGGGCTGGAGGGAGAGGCGTGTTCTCTCCCCGCAGCAAACCCCTATCGGCGCGAAATTAATAACCACGACGCAAAAACTGTGTCACCATCGTGTCGTGATGGCGATACTCGATCTTCTGATCCTCGTTAACGCGCTCGCCGGCAATGTCACACACAGTCGCTCGTCACTCGGCTCCGGTCACTCGGCGCGTCCACCTATAGTACATCTGTAATTTGATACTTTTATAGGAGGCGAAGGTGCGCTCTCAAGATTTCAACATGTTCGTTTGCGCTTGAGAAATAATTGATTAAGAAATTTATCGATTGTCACACGAACGCAGCGCAGCGAGCCCCGGCCACAAAGATAAATTCGATTGACGAATCGATAAATCTCCTTCTTCCTTCTTCGCCTCGCCTCGCGACAGTCGACGACGGCGACGCCGATTGCGCCGTGTAAAGGCGGATGCACACCCACCGCGCCGCGAAGCGTCCGAGATTTCGGCTGGCGGCTGTGACGAGGGGCGACATGCGTATGCACGCGCCGCAATCGCGCCCCGCTCCACGGCGCGGCGAGCCCATCGGCGATTAACAAGTTTCTTCAAAAATTCATTGACACTATCTAAACTGATCTGACGTGCTGTTAATTATACGATAATCGTTATAATGTGAGCCATCCGCGCCGAGCAGAAACGGGCGCACCAAAGCGATCAATTTGGTGCGTACGTCCCAACCAAAATGCCGCCGCCGCCGCTCGAGAAAATGACTGAAAGATATTGCATTCGTCAAGGCTGTGAAATTAACTCAATTCGCACACACACACGCGAACACGATCAACGCATGCCGAAATTAATTTGTTTTCTATAAAATTAATAGTTTTGTACGGGCGCAACGGGCGCACAAGGCACAAGAAAGCTAATAAAACAGCGGCCGCGTCGGTACCTTTCGGTGCGCTTGACAAGGATCGCGCTGATGGTAATAATCATGTGAAAAAATCGTGCAAAAATTTGAAGAATCCAACGCGCCACCCACCTCTACGCGCCGCGGCCGAGATGTAATTTCATTACGTCCGTTTCTCACAGTTAGGGAAGCGACGCTCCGCCGACGGAATTCGGTAACTAATCGACAATCAGCCGACGACTGCTACTTAAGCGCGCTCGTTTCGTGTGCGCCCCGAATTTAGTTTAATGTCTTTTAATTTTGATTTAATTCGACAGTCGTCGTAATCGTGTTGAGCGCCTCAGAGACACATCGTCGAGCGGCGCTGATCGCTTTATAATAGCATTGCCGCGGCGGCCCGGCCGGGGCACTCGGAGGCGGAAAAACGCCCGCGCCGGCTGCGCGCCGTTTGATAAACAGATTGGCCGAGGTGCGCTAAAGAAGTGCGCGCGCCATGTGTTGTGTTTGTTCCTGAGGACGCTCCCATGCTCGCGTCTCGCCAAACAAAGGAACAAATAATCGCCGCGCCGGTGCGCTCTTAAGCAAATTGACTGTTTTGGACTATTTGAGATGGAACTCCGGCCCGACGTGTTGTTATTTTTGTCTCATAATCCCTCGTGAAATAATCAATGAAACAAACATTATCATGCATTTTAATGATTGTTTTCGTCTCTTTTGTCTGGCGTTTTCTTGTTGACGATGCACGCATGAGCATGCGTCTTATGCGCGCAGTTAGTTATCTTTATGTCTCTATGCGCGTTTTCCACGTAAAGCACCCCAACATGAAATTGTTCACACTTGGCGATTCGGACGAGGATGCGCGACGAACGTGCTTCAGCCGAGCCGCAATTACAGGCTCGGGCGCTGGACGGCGCGAGTCGCGCGCGCCTCGCGACGACTTTTATTTTCGTTGCAAAATATTTTAACGATTACGAGGTGTTTATTATCGGGCTGGTCTTGGTCGCGCTCGCCATCGCAATAAGTTACTATCGTAAAGGGGGCAGGCGACTTGTCCCGAACGCAACTCACGCATTCCACTTAAAAGCTCATAACAGCACGCCAACCAGCCAGCTGAGTGCAATGTCGAAGAGAATCAGGAACGAAGCGATTCATTCATATTTAGATATGGAATTCTTTTCTCCTCCCAGGATCTACCAGGACAGCGGACACATTATCGAAATAGAAATCTAGAAATCTTTCTTTCGTGATAATTTTGTAACGAATGGTCCCATAAACATTATAATATTTGAAAGTGACACGATCGATTTGATTTGTCGAAGAAGTAATGAAACGTAATGCATACTTGCACATTGCCTGCGGATTAATGTAGTCGCGGTTGCAGGAGAGTCGTGCGTAGCCGAAGGTGATGCGAGCGCGCGTGTCTCGGCGCGACTCCTCGCGGCTACGTAGGTGTATTCGTACGAGAGCGTCTCCGTCGCCGTCGGTACGGCACATGCATAGCCGGGCCGATCGTGGGAACTCGTCTGCGGCGGGTTACAAATGACCACGGCGCGGCGGCACGGCAGCGCGCGGAGCAGGGGCGCGAAAACGGAAAAACCCGGCGAAAAATTGTCCCTGCGCAGCGAGCGGCGCGCCGCGAATTTCCCGTTGCCCGCGACGGCGACGGGCGAGCGCCAGCGCCGGCCAGCGCTCCGCCGCCGCACCGCCGCGTCGTGACCCCTCCAAGGCAGGTGTGCGACCCGAGCGTGACCCCTGACCCGCGCGCACGGCACCCACACGGGGCCCGAGTGGCACCGCGTCGCTCCGGTGCGCGCCGCTCGCTCGCCGCTCTCGATCGACTTCGATTTCGTGCGCGCGCGCCAGCGCCGAATTGTAACTCAATTCCTGGGCCGCTCGTCACCGGGCGACCTCATAACGTCCCCTCCGCGCTGCGGCTTTGTCCCGCCCGTAATTTATTGCCATTCGGGGCCGCGAGCCGCGAGATGCGCACCGCGGCTGCGACGTTTTATAAAACCCCCACGAATGAATTATGAACGTTATTAGCCGCTGTCACCAGGCTGCGTGGCCCGGACCATCGCGCGCCGGACTCGTCCAAAGCGCCAGTCGCCAGTAGGGGTCGCGTGCTGTGCGCACTGTCGTCGGAAAATATTTATGCCGGAGCGCGACCCCCCCGCGCGCATGTCAACACAGTACATCATCCGCGCGGACTCGAAATTCTCGACGATCAACTTTCTTATTTTTATTTTGTTTTGTTTCTTTTCGTAACGCAGCGCTGCGCACATAAATTACACGACTACGCCCCCGCACACGCACAATGCGCTTCATCGAGGGGGGAAACTGAAGAAGACGTGACGGTATGCGCGGCATCCCAAATATTCGATGCCGTGTTTCGATTATCTGTTCTGTCTGCCAGGGTAGCTTGAAAAAGTTAAATGGAATGAACTGCATTATTAGAGGACATTTTAATCAAATTTCATTAAACATCGTGGCCGGTTTTCATCGGCGACAAGCGCACGACGAATATATTTTCGAGAAATTTCAATAAACAACCAGCCATAAATATTGTCATCGAGGACGATAATTCATGAAAACGTATAAATATTTATCAGATTTACACGCAACGGCGGCGCACCGCACGGCGCGGCGCTCGATGCAAGATGCAAAGGGCCTGCCGAGGCGAATGGAAGGCGCACACAGAAGTAGTCGTTGACAAATTGTAACAACGCGCGCGCACTTATGAAATATTCATGACGATTCCTGCTATAGTGTGCTAGTTCTACATTCGCATGGCAACCATCCGCTCTTCCCTCTCGCGCCTCTCCAAAACTCTCGATTCGAACGCCATCGAACTTATATGACTAACAAAACGGTCAAACGGATAATTATAGTATACATGCCTGCACGGTGCGCCCGGTCGTGGGTCGTACAGGCGCGCGCGCGCGGGGCGGGCAGGGGGAGGCGCGGGGGGGCCGTTGCGGCATCGACGAAAGCGAGGCTGCCGGCGGCAAGAGCGCGCGCGCCCGCGCCTCGCCATCGTTTTTCTCACGCTTTTGCGCCGGCCGGGCGCGCATCGGCCGCGCGTCGGTATCGCACACCGGACTCACCTGAACGCCGGCAACCGCCGCACCGCCCGCCTGCCGCACCACCTCAGCTGGCGGCACGAGCGCAATCGTAATCGCAGCGCGCGAGCTGTGGCCCAGTTTGCGCCGCAATTCGCACCTTCGTCGCCCGCCGCCCGCCGCGGCGCCGTTAGATTCTGCGATTCGCCGCGCGCCGCCGCCGGGCGTCGCGCGCACTCGCGTACGAAGACGCCGGCTCGCGCGGCGGCCCCGAGGGGCTAAACCTCTTTACGCTATCGACTACAGCTCGTTGCTTGTTCCGAGTGCCGCTCGACACGAATTTACATGATTAAAAACTCGCGCGCGTAATTGCCATGGGAACACCATCGCCAAAACAATTGCGACAGCGGCGCGCGGATTCGAATCGCGCCGCAATGGCGCGAAATGACGGGTGAAATTTATCACTGCGCGAGCAAGCGCATCGCGTGTCGTTTATGTATGTTTTGCATGTGTCTCATGTTCACGCCAACGAGCGATTAACCGGACGGAATTCCTTTCCCACACAGCGCTGATCCCCAAAACGGAAACGACATGCGTTCGGCATTCACACAACCGCCGCGCGGCGTGATTGACATTTCGCCAGCTACATTTAATTTCGACATTTGCGAAGAACAGGAAAAGCGTCTGGGACGATTCCCAGACTGCTCGATAGCAGTGCGATTGAATTGAAGGAAGCAATTGACCGGCGCGGCGAGACGATTACTAGTGGGAGAGTTCAGGGCTTAATTACCACCGATGATATATTGGTAGCCCTTCGCTCGCATCGCAGACCCCCTGCCGACCGTGCGCTTAATTGGCGCCGTTTCGTTTTCGTTCGCTTTTGCGTTCGCCTGTTGTTTCTTTTTCGAATTTCGTTCACCCTTCGACGGTCATTGATTATTACCGAGCCCCGCGCACTAATGAGACGGTTGTGCGCGCGCGCCGTCCCCGGTGCGCACTCATTAATAATCCGGCGCTGGACGCGTCATGACGCGGCGAGAGTTAAGTAGGTAGTTGATTGGAAAATCAGCCCCATATCGAGAGGAAACCAGATCTCTGCTGCGCGCTGCCCGCGCCGCCGCTAATAACTAATAGGCGTGCGCCGGGGAAGCGCCTGTTTTAATAAAATGCGCTCGGCGCGCCGCGATCGCATGATGTGCATTAATTGTTCGGTCGGTCGGACGCCGCGGCTACTCACACTGCGTGTACGCACGCTTCATTGGGCGCATCATTAATATCAATATTTTTCTCGTCAGCGGCCAGCGACACACAACTGCGAAAATGCACCGGCGCCGTATGACAATAGGCGCATTGGACCATGTCAATATATTGCAAGTTAAGAATAATGTGCGCCTTTAATTTATTAAAAGTTCGCGGTCGCGCGAAATGAGAAATGCGTTTCGAGTTTTAGCGTTCGCGATCGATTCGTTGTCGTCAACGTCGCCCGTCCTCATCGCTGATAATATTTCGCAACGGCCGAAATGGAAAAATGTTAATATAATAAATCTATAAACGTCGTCCCGTTTGACGGCCTGCGGTCTCATCAATTCTCATTCGCTATGGTTTGAATGCGTCTCCACGCTGTGCAAAAGCGTCATTAACGCCGAGGAATTCCGCACGCGGACCCGCGCTGGAATGTCAAAGCAATCGCTGCGCGCACCACCTGTAATTAACGAAATAAATTAGCAAATGCTGCGGCTGAAATCCGCCGCCGCCGCCAAGTCGCAACAAACCAAACCGCCCGTGTCTCATCCGTGTCGTCCGCATCGCGGCGCATCGGTAACGAGCCGGTGCGCCGTTTTCCACCATAAATGTTGACTTATTTCCAGCGCGTCCTCTCCGCGCTGCAGTCGCGCGGGACACTCGGGGCGTCGTTATTTACTCTTTATGCGGATGGCGCTGGTATGCGGCGGCGGTCATATATTACCGGTAGCCTTAGGCGCGGTTCGCACCCCCGCTGCGAATCCGAATGACTTCGGCCCGTCTGCGCGATCATCGCATGCGACTCACAAATCAACGCTGCGCGCGCCCCGGCCTCATTTCCAATTCCCGCCGAAACGTAATTGCGCAACGATCGCTACTCGCGCGCACAAAACACCACGACAATCATCCCGTGTCTATCAACTACCACCAGCAGTCCAGCGTACAGTACCTACATAAAGGAAACATTATGTTAATGCCAGCGCCGCCCGCCCGTTCCTCATTTTTCATTCCATTTTGAATGTCACGGGCCGGGACTGATGGGGTCGCATGACGAGGGGCAAAAAATGCAAAAATTTCTCGGTAGCACGGCCGCAATGCGCGGCAGTGGGCATGGTCGGTGCCAACCCTCGCCTGAAAGCGGGAACACCGCCGCCGTGCTTCCATAAATTAAATCCTCACTGCGTTACCTAAGTCCTGGCCCCGGCGGTGCATGCGTGTGCGCTGTGTGCATGTGAGCCGAGTCGCTTAAGTCATTAAAGTCGCATTCGAATGTAAATGCCGAGCGAATCCGCAGTTACCGCAGGAATCCACTTCGCCCATATGGAATTTTCATCCTGCTGCGCTTTTAATGAATAAAATGAATAAATTAATATCAGTTACGCACTTTATGCTCGATTAATTTGATGTTTTCGACGCGGCGGCACGTTACCACGTTACGCGCCGCCGATAAATGCGCTTGTAAAACGTCGCACAGCGTCTGCGCGAGACGCGTGTAAACGATATTAAAATCGTTTGCGCGTGGCCAATTTACAATTTAAAACAGGCTTGTTCTACACGCGTGCGCGTGTGTTTGCTCAACACGCCAGCACTGCGCGCATACATATGCATTCCGAGACCGATTGCCGAGGGGTCACATCAAAATCGAGGTGCGCACATCCCAAGTGGACGGCAGGTCCCTTTTTTGCTTTTTGGCGGTGCCCATGCGTCTGCCCATTTTCAGCTGGAATTCGAAGTTACACACACATGCACGTGGGGGGAAAATATGAAAAATTACACCGAAATACCTATTTTAATTGCTTCCCAATCGTGGCCACGAGCAACAACACACGAAACGCACACAACGCACGTATTTGTGATAATTACTTGAGTTACTGATTTGTTTTTGGGTGTTGTTAATGAGTTTGTTGATTGCGCAACGCGGCCGGAGCCAGCGCGCGGTGAGGAGGTAGGTAGCTAGGCCATCGCTCCCTTTTCTTAAGGAATAAATGATTGGGACCATCCAGTGCTGACAATAGTGTTTATATTGCATTTTCCCATTGGCGCGAGTTAACTCGTCCGGAGCAGTGAAGGGCAAGCCGTCATTTGTTTGGAAAAATGTCAGCCCGAACTGATTGAAAATGCGTTGGATGGCGATTAACACCAAAAAATGACGCGCCCAAAGTTTTAATTATGTGTTGCGCCCAATGCTACCCTGCCTTTTAATTAAAAGCATCAGCGCTCACACCCGCTCTAGCCTAGCCAAGTGGCTCCAAATATGTTTATTCAGAAAGTCGAAGATTACCTCAAAACTCATGTAAACGGCGCATCGCTGCCCGACGCCGTCGAACAAAAGCCGCTTTAAGTGACGGGACTAAGTCTCACACTCGCAGGCGCAGTGAACAAAGTGCACACAATGCGAACAAAAGCCGATTACCGAAGATATTGCTTTTTATAAGATGACGTGCTGCGGTCAAAACGTTTCGTTTCGGGAGAGCGCCCGCTCCCTCAGAAAAAAAGCGCGTTCGCCGGCGAGAAAGAAGTGTGAAGACAGGTGTCTTGTATTTTTTTCCACCTTCGTCATGCGGCGGCACCCATCTCTCATCCCTTTTAGAGGTCGCATTTTTCATTGCTTTTTGATAGAGTGGCTTCCATTTTCCATTTCTACCAAAGCCATTCGTCTTGCGCTTGCAGTGCCCGCCGTGCGCTGAGCACACTCGATGGCTCGATTATGAATAAAAGATTTTTATGAGAATGCGTGCATCGGCGATAAATTAACAGGTGGTTGGCATGGGCACTGGGGGGCGACGCGCAGCGTTTACCGCGGTGGTGGTTCGCCGCTTTTCGACACCTACACTCCTCGCTTGCGCCGGCAATAGCCATTGTCAGGCGAATTGGGGGCTATCAAAGGAGGCGATGTGTCACACTCAATGCGCTTGTCTTTTCATTTCGTTTCATTTCATTTCATTTCATCAATTCGCTTTTTGTCCGCGCACCAACTCGCCACTTCGCGCGAATGAATCCTCCTCATTCCATCGATGGCGCATTGAGTCTGAGTTGCCGCGCCGCCGCGCTGTTTTTGTTTGGTTCGCCTTTTAGTTCGTGTGGTGACATGTTAAAAATTTCAAATCTTCCCACCCCGCGGCGATCGACGGGACTCCGATGCGTTGCTCAACGGTCGATATGACGATTGCTACTTCGCAGTATTTCATTTATTGACTCTCATAATTTTTGGACCGTCCGCTGCCTTATCGCCGGCGCGCCGGACGCCTTTCCGAGGGGGCAGCCACACGGCTTTAAAAATCGTTTTAGATAGCCATCTACAAGCGCGCTCCGTCGAACCATCATAAAAATTCCAACAAGACAAAACATTTCAAGCTGCATACATTCAAACACCACGCGAAATAGTAGACCACAAACATTTTTCAGTTAGGTTACTTAAAACGGGGACATGTTCATATCGACTATCAAGGATGTAGAATGAAAAACAACAAAAAAAAAAAGAGCTTATTGAAGAAATATTGTATTTATTATTAATTATAGTATAATAGTAAGTATGTCTTTGGTGCAATTGGGTGAAAACACGCTAGATGTCGCTAGGAGTGAAAAGCGAGTAAAACAAATCCTGAAGACACAAAGAGAAACAAACGCGGTACGAAGACGCGAAGAGGAGAAACGAACGGACAGGTTTTGGCCGCGGCGCGAACCAGGCGCGAACGGGCCCGCCGCTGGAAGGTCTGGTCAGTGTCGATCAGTCTGCCTGAGACCCAGACGCACAGTCTTGCGAGCGGTGCGCACATTTCACGTAGGTGCAGCGCGCGCAGCCAGCACTCAGTTCGTAGCGTCCGCGCAGCGAATAAATAAACAAAATCCGGAACAAGAACAACAGCAGCAGTGTCGCAAAGTATGTGAATAGTGCCACCGGCTGCACTCGCCCTAGTGAAATCACACGAACAATGCAAGCGAGCGAAAAGTTGCCGGAAACGACGAAATCCAAGTCGGCGATCTCCTCCACAACGCTGGCCGCCACGCAGCTGCAGACATCCGTAGCATCGCTATCGATGCGCTCGCCCAGCTCGCCCACGTCCTCCACCTCGGCCGCCACCGCAGCTGCCGGCGCCGGCAGCTCCTCCGCAATGTCGCCCAAATCCGATCTCAAGTTCCTCCAGGACACCCTCCTGCAGCGCAGCATTCAGAATGTTGCGCTCAGTCTGCAGAATGCGATGATGAATTCGCTGCAGCAGGCTGCCCTGCTGCCGGCCAACTCGGCCGCCGCCGCCGCGCTCAACCTGCAAGCGCTGGAATCCTATCTCACCCTGCAGCGGCTGACCACCTCCGTGACGTCGCACCAGCAGGCGCATGCGGCCTCGCCCAAGGTGGACATCCTCAAGCTGGCCGCCTCCACCGCGCAGATCACCGAGTCCGATGCTGACACGACGCTGCACCGGCCGGACCAGCACGACGCCGACATCACCACCCTCACCGAGGATGTCGACCTCGCCGAGGAGGTCGAAGAGGACCTGGCGTTGCTCGACAACGAAGAGGACTTCGCCGATGGCGGCAATGGTGAGCTCGACTCCGGCGGCACATCGATTGACACCAGCTACCCGTCCATGATCATGAATCCGCTGTACTCGCCCACCGGTGCCGCGGCGATCGCCAGCGTTACCAGCGTGACGCCGACGCAGACCTCCGCCAAGGGTAAAGCCGCCACCACCGGCGCGGCCGCCTCCGCCCGCCCAAAGAAGCAGTTCATCTGCAAGTTCTGCAATCGCCAGTTCACCAAGAGCTACAACCTGCTCATCCACGAGCGCACCCACACCGACGAGCGACCCTATTCCTGCGACATCTGCGGCAAAGCCTTCCGGCGGCAGGACCACTTACGAGACCATAGGTAAACAAAACCTCCCAATTCCGCACTGACGCAGTCATCCCAAAATGTGGTCGCATATATAGGCATGATAAACAGGTGTTTTTTTTTCGTTTGCTGTTTTCCAGATTTTGTCTTGTACTTTGTTGTTGTCGCTCGTCTCTCATGCATGCACGTACCGTCGTCATTGACCACATCGCCACTGGCTGGCGCTGCGCGATTGTTTCCTTTTCGCTTGTTGTTTACTGGCTAATGCATGGATCCTCACGTAGCGAATTCGGGCGCGGGCGCTGCGGTACCAACAACACAAAAAAGCATAACAAGAAGACGTTGTCATCGAATACTTGTTCGCTCGCCGCCCTGTCGTTTTAAGTGAGACGTCTGCCTGCGTGTGCGCGCCGGTCGTAAAATATACGGAGATGAAACTTAATCGCGAAACGATAACGCGCGACGCCTGCATAAATCACGGCACCTACGCGAATATCGAATTTTTCAGATTCTGGATGTCTCCGCGCAACGATGCTTGTTTATTGCCGAAGAAGAGCTGCGCGGCTGGCCGCGGAAAGCCAAAACCCAAATCCCGGGTGCCCTCGGGGCCGGTCGCGCTATGCCGCTATGCACACAATTGGGCGGACGCCAATAAAATCGGGTTGCGTGCGCGACGCCCCCTTTTGGGCTTCCGACTTCGTGCGCGCATCATTAAAAATTTTCGCCGCGCGTGCGCGAGCTGAGCGCGGCACGTGCGACGCGCGTGTAATTTATGCGTTTACCAACTGCAGGCAGGCGATAATTGAATCTCACCAAGCGCAACGAGCCCGACGTAAACCTCCAATTTATTGTTATTGGCCGAGGTGTTAAACGATCGGAAATTTGCATGATTTCTAGATAAATACGCGCGCACCTTCGTTGCCTGCAAACGAAACGAGCGACGCGTCTCGTGTGTTTAATTTCTGACACTCGTTCGCGTGCGTCAGTCGTTTGTCTTTTTTCGGGGCGCTTGTGCGGTGTGTGCCACAAACGGCGCCGCCGCGCGTGCCGACACGTCCTAAGTAAATATTTGCCCGCTTTGTGGACAAACACACGCACCTCACGCGCGGCATTCCGACACACCGTGATCGTCTAATTTCCACGCGCCCGCCGATCGACTGAGATTTTTAATCCGCTTCGACTCGCCTAAACGTGGGCAAAATGAAGTTTAGTGGCGGCGTTTAACAAACGTTTAACAGTGCGTTTAACAACGGCACGCGCGCCGCGTGGTTGCGCGCACCGACGCTGAGAGCTGTCAGAAGACCCTTTGAGGCAGCTCGGCGAGCACGGTATTATTACGACCCGTAATTCGTTAATTTAACGTCTCCTTAGGAGAGGCCCAAAGTACGAAGTTGAGCGAGGCGCTCGCGCTGGAAAAAAAGTGGAATTTTTCACACGTCGTAAACACCTCGTTGTCGCGCGCAAACCGCGCGTCTTTGTGCCCAGCGCGTTCGCGCCTTTATTGACTGCGTTTTTCGGGCACGGACAAATTTCTCGATCGTCCTGCGACCTGCGTCCGCCGCGAAGACAATATTGTCCAATACATGGTCAGCGAGCGTGCGCGCGCGGCGCGCGCGCGTCTGGTCAATATTTATCGCGGCCGGGCAGGCGATGGCATGCTTTTTATTTATTTCGCCAGTTAAATAAGAAAATAAGCTGCGGGGCCGGCGACGTGTTGAAGCATTAACTCGTTGCGACTTGTTTACGAGCGAGCATTAACTGGCCGGGGCTCCACACACGGCTCGCGCGGCTCGCGGCTCGTTACACGCGCGCGTTCCCTCCCCGCGATGCGGAGCCTATAAAACCGTCCAGCCGGGGACAAAAGCCGGGGCCGGGCGCACAAAAGTGAGTGTTTATTATATCGTCGTAACGTCGCGACACATCTTTTTAGGTGACAAGTTTTCACAACAGACGCACACAAAAGACCCCTGCACAAAGGCGCGCGACGAGTTATAATGCTCCCATATCAAATCCTCCCCCTTCCCTATCCCTCCCAGAGCCAGCGCGCCGCGAAGTCACTGCGTCGCTGATCACCATCGTCGTCTCATCTCATCTGAGGTCATCTGACCTGTGTGCTTGCAGATACATCCACAGCAAGGAGAAGCCCTTCAAGTGCACCGAATGCGGCAAGGGGTTCTGCCAGTCGCGCACCCTCGCCGTCCACAAAATCCTGCACATGGAGGAGTCGCCGCACAAGTGTCCCGTGTGCGCGAGGTCCTTCAACCAGCGCTCCAACCTCAAGACGCATCTGCTGACGCACACCGACATCAAGCCGTACAACTGCGGCGCATGCGGCAAGGTCTTTCGGCGCAACTGCGACCTGCGGCGGCATAGTCTCACGCACAACCTGGGCGGCACGGGCGGCGGTGGCGGCGGCGGCGGCGGCCCATCCTCCAGCACCTCCACCAGCATGGCCACACTCATCGGCAACAATCAGAACTTCAGTATAGACAACATTATGAGCAAAGCCAAATAGAGAATTAGTGACGGCCTGTGTGGGACGTTTTGTAAATATAAGTACTTAGGCCGCGCGCTTCTCATCGTGAGCTGGGAGCTCGTCCTCTTTTTTTAAAAATATATATATGTAATATTTTTAATTAAAAATCCCGAATATGCGGCATATATACATAAAAAGACACAGAATGTAAACGTGCATGCATATTAATGCGCTGCCCTTCTCACGACTAATTCTCCCCAGTGCGCCGTCTCTCAATGCCGTATGTCGTTTACATATATTAGCGGGTAATCTCTCCGAGAAAATAAAATTAAAATATTTATTAAAAAAGAGAGAGGGCCCTTTTTTATTGCGGCGCCAGGATCATCGTAAATTAGTCCGATTTCACCCAAAAATCGAGGATTTTTATGTCAACAGGTGTTCTACTTCTCTACTTTTATCCTCGCCTCTGTATATATGTTTATTCGTGTCATTGGATTCCTCATGCTTTGAGATTTACAAATGGAGGACCTATGTGGAAACATTTAATAAAAGAAAGAATGGGCTTGCACGGGCTCATGATTGTGTGCCCGTGTCGGCGATTATTCGTAAAAACATTTCAGGCTGTAATTACTATTCCTTTTCTTCAGCAGTGTAGAGTCCTATCCGGCATCTGTTTACAGGCGCAGGCGGCACGTGGTGACGTCATTCTTTAATGGCATCTGACATCACGCACAATGAGATGAGTTATCAGTCATGGATAGATTCGATTTTTAGTCAGTGACTCAGTGATTGTGATCTGTGGATTCATTCGATTCCGAATGAAGCTGATATTAATTCAGTTTTAGTCACATGTGCTGAAATTGTACTTGCCAGACTCACTTGTTGCACTTGGATAATTTGTTGCTGTAAGCTGTGAAACCTTTTGGAGGTGCCAGTTGAAAGGTGTCCATGTTTCATTCATTTCCAATCGTTATAGTGATCTTTACATCTTCACAAATTTCATGCCGTATGGTATGCGCTGCTTGCGCATAAGAATGGGATAGGAATAGGTCGTGAGTGTTATTTCGCCAATGTTATTTGTAATTAATATTTATGAAAAACGTTGGTGCGCGCAGCGGTGCGCAGCGTTGCCGTCCGACATAATAAATGATATTTTAAACATCAAGCGCGTTGAAATTCCATTCGTGTTTGGAGGACGCGGAACAATTCAGACGAAATCTTAATATTTTCATCATTAATTTCGTTTTTATTTATTTTCGAATCGCAGTGGACCCCGCCATGGTCTGGGCCGGGAAAAGTTAAAAAAACCTATCATCAAACAGTCATCAATCAGTGCGGGGGGGGGGTGTAGGGGTAGCCGCAGCGCCCCCGCGCCGCCCAGCGAATATTGACACTTGACAATCATTTTTCACCTGCGCCGCGCCGCGCGGACGTCGCGCATTGTTATCATGTGTCGCTGGCATTTTCGTAACTCTTTTGTTGCGCGCATCTCCAGCGAGATTAGATGCGCGTTCGCGATTGCATACGCCGCGCCGCATGCGTCGGACTATTAGGCAACCTTTTCGGTGTCATCGTAATGACGACAATGACATTACGGGACGACTGCGACGACAACATTAGCGTGCGCCGTGGCCGGCCCCGCGGCGGGCGGTATTGAAAACCATTGGGACGTCATGCCGTTCGTCATATTTCGTTGATATTTTCCGATTCCACCGGCGAGCAGCGGGCCGGCGCGGTGCGCAAGCATCGCATAGGTTTCGCACGATGGGCGCACTTTTTTGTGCGTCGCCCCCCGAAAGAAGAGCGAAAATCGCAATGCGTGTGGGCCCCGCTTTGCGCTTATCAATCCCGCACGACCGCGTCTTGCGTCTTATACGTCTTGTTCTCGATGGCCCGGGCGTTAAGTGGTGCAATTAATCCTACGTGCCTGGGCGCACTCGAGCGCCAAGCACTTGTTCGCGTCCGGGGCCTGGCGTTGAAATTGAGCACTTCATTGCCTACCACTTCGCATCTAACGACCGGCGCTGATAAAAGGATAGAACCACGACGTGCTCATTTTTCTCCTTTTTTTCTCTCCTTTTTTTCCTTTCGTCGTCGTTGTCGTCATCGTTTTCTTCTCCTCCACTGATTCGCCGGATGGTTTCTCTGACTCGCCGCACGCTCGGCCGCAGCGCAATTGAAAAGCAGCTGTGAAAAGCGCTAAAGCCTTGTTAATTTCACGGCAATTTCACTAAGTAACGTGCCACCTACTTGGGCGATGCGCCGATATGGGCCCAGCGCGATTTGATGGAAAACGACGCGGAGGTCAGAAAACGACAAGCCAGGGAGAGAGTGACGGCGCGCAATGGCAGACAGGGCCAGGACGAAGAAAAAAGAAGGAAAGCGCAAATGAGTGTCGATAAATTCGTGTCCGAGGTGTCCGTCCTGGCCGTCCACCGAAGGTGTCGTCTCTTTATCGCGGCCTCGGTCTCCGCGCGGCCATCGCAGGCGAAGATTAGAAGCAAATAAAAACCCGTAAACACACGAAAACAAGCAAAAGGAAAAAGCTGGCGAGGTAAAAGTTTGCGTAAACGTCCCATCCATCGGTAGAGCGCGCGCGCCTGGGTGGTCCACCCGCCAACGGCCCCAACGGCGGGTGACAATTTTATTTCTATTCTACTTCCGTTGGAGCCTCTTTGGCTTCCACTCGAACACCTTCCAACAACAACAACAACAAACAACAAGAACTGCAATAACGCCCGCTTTTCTGCGTGCGTGCGCGTCAATTGTGCGGATTTCTGCAAAACGATGCTGTAACGCAAACAGGACGACTATTGCTGCGAATTGGGTAACGCCTCACGGTTCACGGAAACCGCAATTGAACAGAAATGTAAGTGCGTGAACGGATTATCTCCCTCGTCGGGCACGTCGGGATGGTGGTCGCTTGTCACAATGTTCTTCACCTCACAATGCATGAAAAAGGCCACCAACATTGTGCCACGTTGCAGCGTCGACCTGTTAGCATGTTAATGTGCAATAGTTTTATAGACAAGTGACGCGATTAATAAAAAAATGACGGCCGTAAATTCTATTTTTCGATGGCGCGCGCGCACGTTGGCACCGGTAACTCTATCGATTCGCCGCGTGTATTCTTCCTCTTCTTCATCTTCTGTTGTAGCTTTTTTTGTGTTGTTGTTTTCTCGAGTGATTGTGATTGCAGCATTGAAATCTTCCATTGTCACACGTCTCTGGTCTCACCGGCGTTTCGATATTAACGGCCTACACGCCGCACGGTTTTTATCGTTGTTTGTGTTCGTGCTTTCGTCTTTTGTCTTCATCTCTTTTTTTTTATTCATCGGTCGCTCCTCGCGCGTTCGATGCGATTTTATTGTTTAACAGTTTAACGGTTTTTATTATATTGTTCGCCTACTTACTGGAAGGCTCGAGGAAAAATAAAACGTTCCGTTTCTCGGATGGATCTTCGCGCGACTTGGTTCTCTCGGATCTCTCTCGAAGTTTGTTAATTGGATCGTCGGGGCCCCGATTATAAATTCAGGAACAAAACAACAAGAAAAACGAAAACCAACGAGGGAGTCAAAGATTTACATCGGTTTACACACATGCACACGACGCGCCCCGACCAATGTAAACTGAACTAAACTATTTTTTAATCATTGTGTGTTTAACGACGCGAGAAGCGGACTCGCTTTTATTTTAAATTGCCCCTCAATAAACTTCCACATCTTGTTGTTATTATCGTTTTCGGTGCGCTGCGCTTTTTTCGGGGACGCGCTGCATCACTGGTCGCGGTCGTAGTTTACAATTTAAATGCGCGTCTTTGTCGGCGCGAGTGTTTACTCGGGTTGTGCGTTTTGCCGGCGAGGCGCGTCGCAGCGCGCCGTAAGCATCGCGACGGGGGGTTGATGAGCCGCGCAACCGCCCGCCCGTCTTCAACCCTAAAGTTTTATGTCGAGAAGAAATATATGACAGAAATGCCCCGGTCCCAGGGCCCAGGCCCCAGCGCCGGTGGCGGTGCTGTGCCACTAAATCGAGGGGGGAATCAGAATCAGAATGGTCGGCATTCACCAGCGCGTCATGGTCAAAGTTCTGAAGAGGAGCGCGCGAGTCAGTCGAAAACGCGATGCGACCTTTGGCCTTTCACCGGCGCAGCCGAGCGAGCGAGTGAATGGGACCGCCATCGATTTCGACGACCCGTCGACGACATAATTTATACCAAAGCCCGATGGACGCCCACGCATCGCAGTTGCTGAGAGTGCTCTCTGATGCAGCTGATGCGGCTTGCCGCGCCGATCGTGCCGAGACGTATCGGTACTCAGCATATTGTGCTTACACGATATAAAGAATCTATTAAACGTGTAACTAGTAATTTCCGCATTAGTTCGGCTTTCTTGCTTTCGAATGTCGGAGGTGCCAATCCGGGATGCGCTTTTCGCCATGTCGCCCCAATTTGGATCCGCCTTTTGGGCACATTCAACGCGACCCCCTTTTCATGGATGACATGAGGGACCCCTTTTGGGCGTGAGGTAGCATCTGTCACCGACCGCCGCATCCAACGAAGCATGCGAGAAGAGCGCAACCGCAACTTTGTCATTGATACCTCATTGTATGTCATTTAGCGAGCAAACAAGCGCAATTTGAAGATTATCTTACCTTGCGCTAGAGACGCCGATCATCACCGTTCCCGCAGGCGCTCCCTCCACACGCGGGCCTAATCGCAATCAAAATACGAATGAGCGGAGAACAAGCTCATTGTTATTCATTGTGTTGAATGGCCGAACAATGTTGGCGCGGAGCCGGTCGCGCTCATTGTGGCATTGTGATGAAGTGTCAGCCGGTATGACATCCCGAGCGCGGTGCGCCGCCCGGTCACGCCGAAAACATAATGAGTTTTAATTTTAATACGATGGGGGGACGAAAATATTTAGAAGTAAATCACGCCGAGAAAGCCGGGCCGCGCCGCCGTCGCACATGGGACGTCATCGCAAAGCACCACGGTCAAAGAAAAAGACACAGGGCACCGAAATGAAAGGAAAAATTTTAATTGTGCACAGTAGGAGACGCGATAAATATTCCTCCTTCTTCTGAAAGCCACAAAAACGAATCGACTAAAGGAGAGAAAAAAAAAGAAGCAAATGGAAAGGAACCACACATTCACATTCGTTTGCGCTTGTGTTTTTACGTGGCGGCGAAATGGAATTTTCGATTTCCGAGATTCCGACGATGGCGCGTTCATCGGTGTTTGCGCAGCGCGGACGAAAGCTGATGAAGCAAAAATTAATTCGTTTAATTAATACGCGTTGCAGGTCGGCGCATGAGCCGGCGTGCCCGAGGAAGATTGTCAACGCGCGTGCGGCTGGCCGTCTTCATTCACACTCGGCTTGCTCGACTAATTAAGCACGTCATTATTTCAATAATTCCGTGCGCGCCACTTAGGGCGATCTGGCCAAGTGGCGGCATGCGTGGTGTGTAGGGTGGAAAATGCGCTTTTCCGACGAAGCAGCGTGGAGACGTTGCGCTGGAGGTGGGCGAAAATATACTACTATAATGTGGCGCGGCGCGTACTTTATCGTGCGCCGTACGCCGCGCATCGTCGTCGTCGTCGTCGTCGTCATCGTGGTCGTCGTCGTCGAACGAGCGGACCACCAACGGCTAACGGCCAGCCGCGCCGCGCGTATCAATAAAATAATTCCTGCCCGAAGCGCGGCCGGCCAAGGCGCGCACATGCGCCGCACGACACTGAATAAAGCGCGCCATTAACGTTTTATTATTATTGTTATGACAAAATTTGTGCGAACGCCTGGGATTTATGCCGAAATGAAGCGATCGCGCTGACGAGCTTTTGACCCCTTCGCCGCACTTCATTCGCGTAATTTATTCGGGTGTGTCGGCGGCTATTACCCCCGGAATAACCACCCGTTCCTGGGCGCATTCTGGCGAAAATGCGCATGCATGAGTTATGAATCAATAAAGCACACCGCACCGCCGTATAAATTATGCGCGAACTCCATTGTCCATGTTCGTACGTTTCCGTTGCCATAATTCCTTCGGCGGCGGGTTGCGGAATTTTCCCCAGAGCGCGGAAAAATCGCCGCGCCGCGCGCACGATGCGGCTCGCCGCACGATGCAGTAACACATGTTCGTTTACACATTATGATTGCGCGCAACAAGTGATTAACCACCGCCTGCGAGTGCGGCGCGAGCATAACAAGATATAAAAATCGTAATGTCATTAATCACCGCCGCAGCGCGCGCACCCACCGAACGGTAATATTTTATCGCGTTTATTGTGTTAACACACACAGACAGACACAGAGATGGAGCGCGAGGCACACACGCCGCGTGTTTGAAGATAGATTTCGATAAATCCGTGATTAAATTCATAATAATGTGGAGCTGCGTCTGGCGCGCATTCGCACAGTAGGTGCATAATTGGACGACGAGCGGTGATGGTTATCCGGTGAATCATTCATCACCGGGGCGCTTCTTCGCGCGCCCGCCTAGCGCCTTGGCGCGTCCTTTTCTCAATGGGAATAAGTAGAATGTTTATTAAATCGGCCGCGCCGCGCCGCTCGCATAATCTAATAAGCGAGTTACTTACTCTCCCACCGCGCGCCGCAAAGAAAAGAAAACGCGCATTTCGTTTTTCAGCGCGCCCGATGATTGATCGTGAGGCGCGCACGCGTGCGACCACTTTTCTTTCATTGCGGCGCGCGAGCGGCGATGGTTGTCGTCGGGCCGCGCCGGCCCGCGAAGAAATGAAGACGATGACGCGCGCCGTGTGTGGTGCGTGTAGCTGACCGCCGCCGCCGCCGCCGCGCGCCGTGTATGCCATGATGACCGGATGATTTACTCGCGGCGTCGTGAATGTGTGTTCGCGGCCCACGCACGTCGCATGCACGCGCGCATGTTTATCGTCGCGCTGCGCCGCGCGGCCGCAAAAATGCACAAACTATGAATGGGCACATTTTCGAAATTTCTCACCGGCGCGCCGCGCCGCGCCGCCCGCAGCAAATCACACAAAGAATGCCGCTGGGGTCGGTCTCATCATATTCATTGACATCTGCTATAAAAAGAATCCGCGCGCCCGGCGCGACTGCGTCGAAGAAAGAATGAAAGATTAACGAAGAAAGAATGAAGCATAAAGAATAACGCACAAAGAAATGCACTTTGACTCTCGGCGGAGTGGAGTGGAGTGGCGACTTCAACAACTAGTCCCCCCGCGGGCCGGCGGGCCGCACAATCGCCCCGCGTCGGCGAGCTTAAACGTCGCCCGAACGTATCGATCATCCTTCGATGGACCTCCTCCATCGCGCGCGCGTCCCGAAGGAGAACGCCGAGCGCGGCACCAACGCAGGCAGGCACTCGAGAGCGCACAGCCGCAGATAAAGGCCACACCTGTCGCTTGTTGCTTGTTGCGACGATATCGCCGCAATAATTCTCACCTGTGCGCCGCGCACGACCAATTAGTCGTGCGATGTCCCTGCGCCCAGGGCCCGCGCGTCGTTGGACAACGTCAATAAATTAAGGCGACACCTAAAAACCAACGTTTCGGTCCTCGTTTTTATCTCCCTTGGTTTCTTCCAGCGCTCGGCCAGGTCCACGTCCGAAGTTTATTTGCCTGCGAGCGGACGGCGTTATCTGTGCATCGATTGATCGTTCAATTTGTCCCCTCGAGTTTTACGACATTCATTGACGACCCCCGTGGAAACCACCCATTGAGGAAACCACAACGCAATCTTAGCAAATGGAAATCAACACAAACTCCGAAGTCCGCTGGTCGAGTGCATGAATTGCACGATTACCGAACGCTTCCACCGTGCGTGCCGCGCATCGCGCTAATTGATATATCAAACAATGACTCTGGTATTTCGGGCGCCGAGCGCCGACTCGAGAATCAATTAATTCCGACAATTAACATGGTAGTCAACGAGACGGAGAAAATTGCCTTCCAGGTAGAGAGAACGAATGAGAAATTATTAACGAGATAATTAATAATCTCGGTAACCGGGGCTCGTTGTCAAGGGTGGTTCGAGTCGACTTTGAGCGCGGCCGGTGCGCGGTTAACGAGGATGCGCGTTTAATTAAAACGTTCATTTTTCATGCGCGAGCGATTTTTGTTTGTCATCGACATTCCGTGCGCATTTGGGAAAAGCGCTCGCCGAGAGAATGTCAACGTGCGCGGAGGCGCTTAATTAAAACGTTCATTTTTCATGCGCCCTCGATATTCGTTCGTCATGCAAACATGTTTGGCCGGTGGTGGTTGCTTCTTTTTAATTGTGTAAAATTTGTGAATAACAATCGGCGCGCGCGGTTTGCGGCGGTGCACGCGGCAGGGCGGCGGGCGAAGATGAAGAAGAACAGAGGAAGAAAACGTGCAGCGACGTGCCGTGTGTGTGCGGGTGTGAGAATCTCGCAGGCGCGCGGTTCACAACCTCCGCAGCGCAGCGGCGAGCCAGCGCTGCCGCCCGAGGCGGCAGGCGCAGGCCGCGAACAAAGGCAGCCGGGGCCCCTGCCGCAGCCGCGGATTGCAACACACACGCGAGCCGCGCGTTGCGCGTTTGCGTTTTCATTCATAAAGACGAAAAATCGTGTAGCCAACGAACGCCACGACTTTCGACTTTCTGCGCTTTCTTTGCGCTCTTCGGCGGGCCGCCGCCGCGCCGCCGCCGCAGCTGCGTGCCGCGCTGCTGAGAACTAGAACATCACCGGCAGCGACGCGCCGCGCCGACTACACTTACTTACTTACTTCGCTCACTCGCTCGCTCGCGCGCATTCGTAAAAAGCAATTGCGTTGTGATATTGTTTTAATAGGCGGCGTTGCGCAATCGCCGCCGACGCCGTATCACAACGTTCGCGCTGCGCCGGTGAGCTGCGGTGAGCACCGCACCGCGAGTAATCACGGCGATATTGATTGCGCCGGCGTTACGTACAAGCAGGAAGCAAATCGATGATCGATCGTGCAATCGTGCGATTTGTTTTTGCACGAACCAGAGTCCATCATCGGCTTCCTGGTATTGCTTCTAATCGCCGCAAATTACTCATCAAGACATCAACTTGTACAAGAATGTGTTTGAGGCGATAATTGTTCCTTCAACTATCAGTTTCAATAAAACTCGAAAATTAAGCAAGCCTAAGATTTGACAATGGATACGTCAGCTGTCATCACGCCGAGATCTAATGTCGTATGTCCATATCTGTCACGGCGAATTTAACGACGCCAATAAACGCTCCGATAATGGTCATTTCTGTGTGTTCATCGTCGGTGCTAACGGATGCCGGGCCGCAGATCGATCGATCGATCTTTGTCCGGCACTGGCCGCGTCGCGCAATAAAGAAACTGTCACAGCGTTCGTCAATTGTCAATCGTCATAAACTGTCAAGTCATAAAGATGGAAAAAGCCTAACATCACTTTTAAAACTGTGAAATAAATGAGCTTCTTTGGGGGCAACACTGGACGAGAAACGAAGACAAAAATGCCACGGCATACTGAGAACGCATTAACAAGTTAAACTCACAGAATCTCTTCTTAATTATAGTTATTTTCTCACTTAAGCACTTTTTAAGCATGTTAAATCTTTCAATTCGTTACGGCGGGCGCAGATAATGCAAGCGCAACACCACCACACATCTGAAGTCTTTAAATTTCAACTTATGAAGAACTTTCGAATCGATCACATGCCGCACTTGACAATATTTCTGCAATCATGTTTATTGTGTATCAATTGGAGGGCTTTGCGTAAACACCTGCCGGTGCCCGCACAGCCAAGTGTCGCGTTAATTGTCGCCCAGTCCAAACATCACGATTAAACGGCTCTTCGGCTGAGCGAGGTGGAGATAAGTAAGTGCACGCGCTCCGCTTGAGCGAATATTTTACGAGGATGCTGCGACGAGAGGCAGAGGAGTCGGCTGTGGGCAATGGCAGAATGGAAATAACGCACCGATATAAATTAAAGCACATTATTTATTAGTCGGCAGCTTCGAGCACGCCGGGTTCGGATTCGTAAACATACATAATTTATGCAACATATATAATATTAAACATTATTTATACACACGGGCGTTATTACATCGTTATTTCCGGCGCTGTGCCCGTTGGCTTAATTGATTTCATTTTAACGCTTAATAAATAAACATTATCGTCTATGGGAAATAGTAATAATAATAATAATAATAATAAAACATCTATTGCTACTGTGCTTTCGCATCGCATTTCATCTCGGCGAATAGTATATGCTACTAATGCTCTCTATGTGTTAATGTAAATAAAATCGACAATAAATTAGGCGGTTAAATGCACCGGCGGCGGCGCAGACGCCGTGCCGTCTCCCGCGCTGCTCGCACACGTTGACCATGATAGTTAATCGGCGATTAGCTAACTGCCCGATGCGATGGCGACTGGCATATGTCTTGCTGCTGCCCAAAACTTATATGCAGTCGGTAGGAGGGGACGGCGACGCCGGCGACAGCACCGGGGCGGCATAGCGCGATCGTTAATAAGCGTAGGTGTATGTATGTACAATAAATAATAGTATAATGCAAGTACGTCGTCCTAAATGTAAAAGTGTTAAGTAGCATGTGTCGTTTGATTGCGTTTGCTTTTGTTTGTTTGCTGCTGATTTGATTTAAAAATATTGCACACAAGCACAAACCAAATGTGGCGAATATTTACAAACTTCATCCACTGCGAAGGAGACGTGGGGTTGGAGGGGGGGTGTTGCAGCGGCTGGGTGTGAGGGGGTCGATGGGCGGCTAATAAATATAATTCGGGGAGTCTGGTCCCTGATGTGTCGCAGCTCCTGCCGATGGGCGTGTCACTGTTGCATGGTAGCGGTTGACGAATACTGTTTGCGTAGGAATCCTCCATGCTGGAGGCGCTGGCCGGCCGGCGGCGCCATCTTAGTAGCGCGAAAAGCTGTACGTGGTCGTCGAGCTGGTGTTCGTCGACGTCGCCGGATAGTGAATCGTCCTGCAAATCAAAGCACAGAGCGGCCGTCAGTTGCGCTGCTTGCGAAAGTATTGCCTGCGTCTCGCATGCAAAAACAAAGCAAAATAGTAATTACATAATGAAAAATAATCAAATTAATAAAAGTGAAAACTTAAAACAAAAAAAAACAAAAAAAACAATATTTATATGAATGATTAAAATCTCAATTTCAAAGCGTTATTATCGAATTAATTATTGATTAAATAAAGAAATAATAAGCATTATCCTTACGCTGTGCATGTGTGCATGTGAAAAGTAGGAAGAACGGAACGCGCCCAGGTGTCTGTTTTGTGTACGTGGTTGGTTTTGGTTGTGGGTTCGTTTTGTATTTGTGTGTCGTGAACGATGTGGTTGGTTTGTTGGTGGCGTATGCGTGTGTGTGTGTTTGCGTGTGTGTCTGTGTTGCGCACCACCCCCTCCACCCGAGCGACCGCACATAGAGACAGAGAGGCCCCCGTTTTGCATTCACCGCCAAATGCATTGACTACATCTAAAAGTAAATTCGAACATTTTTACAATCAGAACACAAAACATTAATAAAAATCAAAGTGAACAAAAGTACAACATAGGAGGGGGGGACTTAGTAGGGTCTGGTAGTGGAGTTCGGTGGGGAAAGCGGGGCGCATGCGCGGCGCGATTCGCGCCGCTACAGATTTAATTTCGCCGTCGTCGGGGTTGTAATTTAGGCGCGCGCGGGTCGTCGTAAAATGTTGACGGATTCGTGACGGTCTGACGCGTTTCTTTGGAACGCAATTTGTGTGTGCGTTGTTAAGTTTTATGACTTATTAACACCTCCTTTTCTTCGCTTTTTTTTTTGGTTGTTTCTTCTTTACGTCGCCTTTGCGCCCCCGCGCGCGTCTGTCGCGAAAACTGTCGCGCATGGGCACCGGCAATACAAGGTGAAAGAAGCGTTCGACTTACGACGAATGTTCGCCGTTTTGGGCGCGTGATGACGCCGAGTGCCCTCGTTTTGGGTAAGCCTTAATTGCGCGCAATTAGATGCCCGAGGAAATCAAAGCGCATGCAATGTTTACGATTGTTGACTGATGGCGATAAGGGTCGCGCGTGCGCGCGTCAGTAAAACCATAAATTACGTAAAACTCCAAGCCGGCGTGCGGCGTCGTAAAGTGCGCGCATGCGCGCCGCGCGCGCAAATACACCGAAAATGCACCGCCACGATGACCATGCGACCGCGCCGATTACGATTTGTAATTAATTTTCCTCGCTATGCGCCGGCCCGACCCGGCTACCTATCAATTAGGCCGCGCGGCGCATTAATTTTCGGTTTCGAAACGAGCACGCGCCGCGTTAGTTAATTTAACGTGTCGCTAATTGAATGGCCGCTCGTTTCCAGTCGCAGCGGCGTGTGCGGCCAAAATGTAATTGCCAATTTGAATCGCGCAACTAGTCATTACCATTAATTAGATTTGTACAGGAGGATCGCGAGAGCGGCCAGCAATAACCACGTGGTGAGCACTGGTCCGGAGTTACGCATTGTGACAGAGTTGTGACGGGATGGTTCTGCAGTGGGTACCTGTGCTGTTTCAAGTTGTCCTGGCGTTTGAAGCTCTTGCCGCACACCTCGCACGAGAACGTCAGCTCGGGACTCTTGTGCGTGCGCTCGTGGATCATCAGATTGTAGCTCTTGGTGAAGCGGCGCTGGCAGTACTTGCAGATGAACTCGCACTTGGCGCGCATCTTGCGACGGAACTCGCGCCCGCTGACGTCGTTGTCGATCTGCATTATGGCGAACATCTTGGCGCCCGGCTACCGCGCTGCGCTGTTGCGTGCTTATCACGTGCGAACAGGTAGGTAGAGAGTAGGTGCGCGCGCGTCCAAACCGCAGTAGAGGATTGGCAGGATCTCACGCCAGCAAGCAGCAGCAAAAAAGGGAAAAAACGCACGCGCGCGGCGCTGGCGATGATGGCGATGATAATTCGCGCAAATTCGTCGCCGTGTGTATCCTGGTAAGTTGTTGTCGGACGACTGCGCCGCGGATTGACGAAGCGCTCGGTCGGCTGGCTGTGATCTCCTGCTGCGGCGTGTGTGGCAGCGCCGACGTTTTCGCAATTATGTTGTGTGGTATATCCGGAAACCTAGACGCGACGGCAGACGATTGTGTCGAGCGGGGGGGCTCGGGGAGGACCAGCCGATGCTCACTCTGCAAGCCAACAAAACAGATTCACAATAACATTCTGAAAATGAGAAATAAGTAGATAAATAAATGTCGGTACAAGAAGACGGCCGATCGCTGTGAACCGAAAGTCGAAAAGCGCCACGACCCACGTAATACATATAATTGTGGAATACTCGCAACGCGGAGTACAATCATTTGAGATGCGTGAGAGCTGCCGCCGCGGCCCCCATCAGCTACCGTTTAAGAAACGAGCCGTGGCGCAGCTCGTTTGCTCACGCTCGCCGGCCGCGGCCCCGGTTGCATGCTGGAAAATTATGACCAGGAGCAGTCATGACGCACCGCGCGCGCAACGGGGAAGACGCCCGATTGTTTGTATTTTGTGTGCTACCAGCGCCCAGCGCCGGCTCGCGAGCGCGTAATGAGTAACGAGAACGACGCACGGGAACGAGACTCCGCTCGTGGCTTAAGTGCCGCCCGTGCACTGTAATTTTCATCGGTCGAACGATTCCGACACCGCATAGCGCACGGGATGGCAATCAATCGTTTCTGCATTTCCTCGACGCGAGTTGCAGCCATCGCCGCGAGGGTATGTGCTCGAAATTGTGACAATAAGCCCACAGATGTAATTGATATAATTGATCATGCATTATTTGAAGGTACGTGCAGCTTTCCCACATGCATTACATAAAAATGACTTGAATAAATAATTGAGTCCATCGAAGCAAAGTGCAATTTTGGTCAATTGAAATTGGCGTTCGCGCGTCAAGGTGCAGCAGCGGCGCGAGTGGAATACCACGAAGTGGCATTAGAGCCGGCGCGCAACACGAAAGAGGAGTGCTAACATTCGATTGCACAACAATGCGATCCGACGGCGCGGCCGCCCCCCTGCTTGTCCCCGACGCACGCGCGCATCGGCGATGGCCGGCGATGTGTCAAATCGAATTTATTCGTATTGTTCCCGATAGCGTTATGAATAAATTTGGACGCCGCGCCGCGCCGTCGCTCGGGTTGACGGCGCACAGCCGCGGCGTTGAGAGACGCGCCGAAGATGGGAGATTTGGAAGATGACGCGAGGTGACGAGAAAGCGCCGCGTCATTAGGTGAATGTTACCGCCGGTGCCCGCAGCACCCCATAATGCATTTTCACACCACGCGATGGCCGAGAGCAAACATCAGCATGCCATCGAAATTCACGCGAACGCGAAGGTGCGGCACCGGACAGCAGCGATTCTATTCATTCATGCATTTCTGCATTCCTCCTCTTCTATCAGCGCCGCCGCAGCGCCGCACTTCCTGTGTCCAACGGGCGCGCGCGCGCCGGCGATTGAATAAAATCGAGAGAAAATTATAGATGATTCGATTCGTAAGTAATACTTATGCTAATTCGCGTCCCGTACAACAGTTACGCCTATTTGCATTGTGTTGGTCCATTCAATTCAAATCACAGCGCGTCGCGCAGAGACGAGAGAACACCGAGCCAGCGAGAGCTGAGCGCAATTTATTGATCGACTTCGTTGTTGCAAATAAATGGTGTAAAAAGAATGAGGATTAATGCGAATGGAATAATAATGGCTGTGCGAGCGAAATGGTGAGATCCTGCGGAGTGGGGGCGCGCGCCGCGGCGAGAGAGCGGTGGCGTAACGCGCGTAACGCGGTGGCAGCCCGAAACGACGTACGCGGCACGTCGTAATACGGTAGGACGCGCGCTGGCGCTCGTCCGGCCGCCCGCCTGCCCGCCCGCCCTGGCCGCCAAGCGGCGAGTGAAACGGCGATGAGTCACGCGCCTCTACTTAGCGCGCCGTACTGAAGTCGTTATAAATTCGCACGTCCCGGTGATTCGAATGCGCACTGAGCAAATGGGGAAAAATCAACCAAGTCCCACTTACCTGGATCAATTTGCGCTGGGATCGCGGCGGCGGCACTCGTGAGGAACGAAGACACTTTTCACACTGGATTTTCGGGGCGGCCCGCTTGGATTTGGCAATCGAACAACTTTCGCCCGCTGCGGCAGCAATCGCGTGAACTTTGACTTTCTGTCGGCGTGCGTCGTCGCCGGGGAGCGCAGGTAGTTCGTAGTGCGGTGGTCGTTCGGCGAGTGCGCTAACGACGGCGTCTTGTGCTCGTGTGCAGGTCGCAACTGTTTCGGCCCGAAAAACGGTATGCACTGCGCGAACGCCGCTCGGCCCGTGGAAGCCTCGGCTGACGGCGATGGTAGAAGCTGCGCGCTTGCGAGATGGGAAGAAGAAGCCGCGCTGCTGCGTTCGCCGCTCTCTTCGCCTCGGCTGCTGTTAGAATGCTTCTGTTGCCGATCCGGCGATGGTAGCCCAATGGTCGGCTCGGTAGTGCACGCACGCGGGCGCGCGGGCGCGGCGCGTCTGCCCGCGCCCGCCGCCTCCCGCTCCGCCCGGCGGGCGCAGCCGTCTCGCTCGCGCAGCGGTGCCCCTTGAGTCCGCCTCCAGTGCGCGCGCGACTCTACGCCACGCACCCATAAGGCTAAATTCTCTGTGCACGCGATCGGCCGCGACGAGGATGACACGACTCCCGGCCAACTCGCCCCGAAAGCGCTGCTTTTGTTGTTGCTCTTGTTGTTGTTGCTGTTGTTGCTATTTTCGCCACCGGCGGCAGCAGGAATTTCGGGCTTGCGCCCGCAATTGTGCAAGCCCCTCGGCCGAGAGAATGTCAACAAGAAGCGCACAGCAGTCATCGGCAGTTCGAACAATAAATATAAAGCAAAACAGATATGGAAGGATTTCGAAATTAAAATGTAAATTTCGGACGGCGAGCATGTCGCGCGCGTCGAGCGCGTTTTACATAAATTCATAAATAACCGCGACCGCCAGCCGCAGCGTCGCACATTGCCGCACAGAAGACGATTTTTAAGAAGCCCAAACAGTCGAGCCGGGCACAAAACGAAAATTATGTTAATTTCGTCGTGCTGCGCTCGCCACTCCGCGCTGCGCGCTCCTCCGCACCTCCGCACCTTCGAAAAAGAGAAAATGACTCTATCGCCGCTGTGCGCGCGCGCAATAAAAGCCGCAGCGCGGGTTTGATGTGCCGCCGCCGCCGCCGCGAATAAATATTAATCGATCCGCGGCGGGCGGTCGCCTCGCTGAATTCGCCTCGCCGCCCGTCGCCTTCGCTGCGCTGCCAACTTCGCCGCCGAGGAATGTCGTTTTTACAACGTTTACATATCCGCTCTTGCCTCTCCTCTTTGCCGCCGCGCCGCTTATCAAAAGACAAATTGAGAGTGCGGCGTTTGTTTTCCTCGAGTTCCACGCTTTTCTCGAAATCCGATGCCGTTCGGTATATTTGCGGAGTGCGCTCGGCTGGTGCTTCGCCTTTTATTGTCGCGCGGTCGCGCCTCACCTCGCGTCATAAACTTCAAACGCATCTATCCATCCGTCCTAATCGCGTCTAATCGCACAGTAAAACTCGGCGGCGTCGTTTCGATAACGCGCTTTCTGGGAAACCGCCAACGTGCACAAAACGCAAATATAGACTCAAGCGACTCGATGATCGCCCGGCGTATGCGCCGCGCAGCCTCGTCGTCGTCCTTTTCTTCTTTAATAACGTTAATTTATCGACGTGCGCTTTGCGCGGCGCGCGGTGCTACTTAAGTGTTTCGGGCAAAGTACGAGAGGAAAAAAAGCGCGCACTTTCACTTCATCTGCGCGCCGTGATTCACGCGATGCGCGCCAAGATATTCATTCATATTTCGAAATCGTGGAATTTTTCGTTCCATTCATGAAGTGACTCAAGCCGCTCGCTGGCTGGCGTCGGTTTGCGGCCGGCGGAGTAAACTTCCGCGAAATGGCTCGCTGTTTGACCAGAACCAACACCGAATCCGCATCCGGCACCGAAGTCGGCCGGGCCCCGGCGCCGAAATGAATCAGTGCGCGGCGCGGCGTATCGATGGCCGCGATGATGATGATGATGATGGCAGCGAAAAAAAAACAGCGCGCCGACCTTTGCCCTCCGCGCTCGGTGCGTTACCGGCCCGGGCAGCGCCGGCTACCAGCACCCGCGGGCGCTTCCCAAGCCTGCGAGAGTCAAGCGTTAACTTTAACCTTTCGCATCGTTTCTCTTTTCGCCGGGCGTCGCCGTCGCTCTCCAGCGCGCGCGCGCCCGCCGCACCGCGCCGATGCCGGAGTGAGTTGTGGGAGCACGCACGCACGCACCCGCCCCGAGGGTGCTCCCATGCCCGCGCTTGCACACGGTAATGATCCCCCGATGCTCGAGCATCGGCGCACATTACGCGTTCGTCGCCCATGGCTGCGAGCACATTCCGACTCGCATGCCACGAGTGCCATCCGAAGTCCGCTCCTAGCTGATTTGGGCAATCAATTTTTGACGGGTGCCTGCCCTATGGGAAGACCCCCAGGTGCCTTCCGTACGACCGACTAAGCATTTGATGAGTAATCGGGAAATTTCCTGCGGAGTGCCGCGCAATGTAGTCCGATTGGCTGGCCAAATGAAGAGGAGCTTGATTTAGACTTGCTGCCCCAGCACGCGGCGCGCCAGCCGTTTTAACTGGTTCAGCGAGCTCCAACAGGCAGCTAGCCTGGCTAGCGGGGCCGCTACCGTTCACTCGTCGCTCGGCAGCGCGGCGCATGTGTGCGCGCAAGTGTGCGTGCGTGTGTGACCAGTAGCAGCGCAGCGGCGCGCCTCGCATGTGCTTGCATGCAGGATGCAGATGCACTTCTTGCGCGCGGGGCCCCGCACCGT
>JAODGB020021627.1:0-13367 GCA_027574905.2 Earota dentata | reverse complement strand
TTGATGGCGCTGATGGCGTTGATGGCGGTTGGCAGTAGGTAGGCAACCGTGGCATCCTGCTTCAATAAAATTGCTTTCAGACAGATAATTTTCTCCCGCAGCCCAGCGCTTTTTTTTTTATTTTATTCCATTTCGAACTTTACACACGGCAGTTGTAGTCAAGGCAACATGTGCGTTTGAAGCCTCGTTTACGCGCTCCTTTGCACCCCGCGTCTCGCGCGAAGATTCAGCCCCACAACCACCAGCTTCTTCTTCAGCATTTCTTTTTTTTCCGGAGGAAATCTTGTGCGTCGCGCGGTTCGATTCTGAGCCGGGGTTTGTTTGGCTTGCGTCTTTTTTCCCCGGCCTCTTCGCTCAAAGGGAGAAACGCCGACCGATGCGAAATACGTCAACAACTCAATTTCGGCATGGTAACTTATCTGCTATATTGCGTCCACCCCGCAGCCGCCCTCCCCTCGCGCGCTACTCGTCCGCTTCGTTTGAAGTTTACACAGCAGTGTGATATATTATTTGCGCGTGGTTGACATACATTTACAGCGCGTGACGGAAAAAATGACCTCCGATCATTTATCAGCATCCTTGCAGACAAAAACCACGCTGAAATTAATTGTCCTCGCTTCTGGTTGATTCGCTAAGTTTCAATATTTACCGCAGTCTGCAAGGATTTATGAGTTGTGACTGTTTGTAGCCATTTATTTTAGATCAGTGGCGCGCAAACACGAATTAACGATTAATCGCGAACATGCGCCGCAACTTTTTCCCTTTTCTCATCTCTCTTCAGAATCCGGGAGCCGGACGCTCCGGGGCCGATTCAGTAAACCATAACCGAATGCAATTTTTCATGCTGACCACAGCGCAACCAATTTTGTTTTATTTAACTCTGAAGCCAAGGGAATTGAAAAACTTTAAAAGCGGCCGCATTCGAAACTGTCCCCGATCGATTTGAACACACAATGAAACTAGTTAATTTCAGCAGAATTGCAATCAATTCTAAATTAGCTTCGGCGCAGCGTATGATATAGAAAACATGATTTTTTCAGCTCGCAGCACCCGGCACAAGAAGAACCATTTATTTTCCTCGTATCGATTTTAATTTTGTTTTATAATCCGCTTTCATAGGTGCATTTTGCTGGCAGCTGAGTTGGGGTTGGGACTTGACACAGGTTCGGTGCTCAGTGTTCACATCACTCAACATCTTCAACATTGCATTGCAACATGACTAGTTGAAAATTGCGCAATGAATAGGAGCGCCCGGCGGGCGAAAAATACGCGCTCTCGAACTTCGCCAACTTCAAGGCTTCAAAAACAAGCATCGACTGCCGGTAACATGAAATAAAAACGCACGCGCACGATGGAAAATAATAATGTTTTGACGGAAAAATCAATCATTTTATATTTCGCGTACAACGGGCGAGAAAAGAATAAATACGATCGAATGCGATGTGTATGATGTGTGTCTCTCCAAGGAGGTCGCGTTTTGACGGCGAGAATTGCAAATGTTGAATAATGAAATTGTAAAACGGCGAAAGCCATTTATAAAAATATGTAAAACGGGCAGCTGGACTAATTCCACCCGCGGCGAAACATTGACATTAACGAATTGATGCGGATTACTCACTTGGTCATCCCGGCGCCTCCACGCTATCCCGCGCGTGCTGTAAAGTTGAATTTCAATCGCACAGTCGCATGCAGAGCGTAGGTATATCAAATACGGATGGGCCGCTAACGAGTGATAAATGATTTTTGGTAATTAGCGGTACGTCAATCAAAAATCGAATCAATCTAAAAAGACATCAGCTACACAACGCACAACACACATACATAAGCGCAGGACGCACACAGCACGCGTTATGACCTGTGTCGGGTCGTGATTTTCGACGCGTTCGTCCTGAACTAGTCAATCATCACTATTCACAATTTGTGCATGGTTGGAAATGCGGCGCTTTTCAAAAATTAACGTTGGCGTCGATATTTATTTACCTTCGGCGCCGTATTTTCGCAGCGCATTATTTGCGCAAAGTGGAAAATATTTAACGTTGCCGCACGAAAGCAAATAGCAAATATTATGTGTTTTGCAGCGGCGCGCATATTGCAGATGTAATTTCGACGATTTTGTCGAACGCGTGCCGCACTCTTTTGCGCCGCGCTTTGACTTCAGCCGGCAGCGTTCATGTGGAAAATATCGCTGAATAAATTGACACAAGCCCTGCAAAAACATACGCGCCACATGCAGTGTGGTGCGTTTTATTTAAATACACCGATTCGTGTTTGCTGTTTGCGCATCGCTCTTCTCACATGGCATATATATATATATATATATATTTATGCGCGAACGGGGTGGCGGCGCGCGAGACAAAACGATAATTGGATGCTTGGCGCGACGGCGGCGGCGGCCCCGTAAGCAGCAAGCAGGCGCGCGAATTATCGCCGGAAATGAAAGCCAACACGCCAAAAATCGAATCAACTAATGAAAAGGTTATTTTGTTAGCGGCAGCGGCGCGACGAGGCGCTAAGAGCACGGCTCTGGCTACACTTCCCAATTTGCACTCTTGCACAAATAAATAGGCAACAAGAAATAACACGATTATCTCATTATGCGTCTACCCCGTTTTAATAGGGTTTAACTTTGGATTTTTGGATTATACGCATCGTAATACAATCAGTTAATAGTTTTTATTTGCCATATAGAGTAACATAACCTCACTGCAAATGGCGTCTGAACAATTGGCACAATCAGAAATAGATGGCATTAACTATTCAATGAGCTTGTGTAATGAATTGTGAGATGTTGGGGGGTGAAGTTTGGTTGTGGTCTTGACATTGCGCCGCCGCGCCGGCAGTAAATTAAATTGCAGTGTCAATCAGACGCGCGAATCCTTACCAGAACGTAGACGGCGAAGGGCATCACCACGACGGCAACCAGCAGGTCCGCCAGCGCGAGGCTGACGATGAAATAGTTCGTCGCCGACTGGAGCGTTCGCTCCCTGTACACACTGAGTATCACAAGCACATTGCCGAACAACGTGAAGATGGGGAAGAGGACGAGTATCAGCGCCCAGAAGTTGCGGTCGGGCAGGAGGTGCGGGTCCGTCACGTCGCTGGCGTTCGCGCAGCCGGTGGCGTTGCTCACGTTCAGATAGATGCAGTTGATCAATCGGCGATCGAAGCCGGCGTCCGGCTCGCTGCCGTTCCCGCCGCCGCCACCAGAGAAATTCAAGTGGCTGAAGTATTGATCGATGTCTTCGAAGATCAGCATGTAGTTGTTGTTGTCGCCGATGGCGGATTGATTGCTGGACGGCAGCTCGGTGGCGGCGTCCTCCACGCTGGGCGCGCTGGCCACGCCGCCCACGCCGCCCAGCAGCCGGCTGGCGTTCATCGCGCCCGGCTCCTCCACCATACGCAAATAGCAATTTAGTTTCGGCGGAAGTTTGCGCTAGCGAATTACAGTCGCAGTCGCATCTCGGGCATCTGCACGCTGCAGGTGGCAATCAATCATCCCCGGCGCCGACCGCGCGCACACACTTGCCGCCGCATCACCGCACCACGCTTGTTTGCCCAACTTACATGTTCCCACCAATCAACTGGTAGCGCCCGCACTACATTCAATCACCAGTTCACAATCCTCTTAATACACATCAAGCGCAAGCGTGAGATAACATCGTGTTATCCGGGGCGTATGTTTAAACCGATTCGGTCGTGTGGCGGTGCGCGCGAGCGTTTGCCAGTTGCGAAATTCGGTTGCGGGGGGCGCCTCCGCGCGAAGTGGTGCGGCGCGCTCGGTACGACGGAACGTAGTGGCGTGCCCGCGCCTGCCGCCTCTCGCGCGCGCCCGCCGTTGGGTTGTGTAATGGGATACGCGTCGGCGCCGCATCGTCTCCGAAAACCTCCGAGCGCGACGAGCCGTTCTTTTCGCACACCTCCTCTCCCCCATTGCTCTCGGCGCGGCGCGGCGTACGCACACGCTCCTTGTGTCCTGACACGGCGGAGCTCAACAGTTAACCGCCTTTTTTCGGCGCTCTGGGCCCTGCTGTCCTGCATAGATCTGTCGCCGACTAACGAGCGTTTTATAGCGTTTTTAAACACTGCAATTTTTGTCTTTTAACTGCGCACCGTTTCATAGCCATCGTCATCATAACGCGCATGGAAGAATTTACGAGCAACTCATGAATATTTCATTACTCGTTTGTTGTAAACATTTAATTAGAAGAAATCCTGCTCGGCCCTGCAAGAGCAAGAACAAGTAATTTAATAACGCACGCTGCAGTTTTTTGCGTCGCCTTCGGAATTGCATAAAACTTTGTTTATCTCGAGGCTTTGTGTCTGCTTTCTTGCGGAGTAAACCCATTATTAATGACGACGCTAGAATACAATATCATTATAAAATACCTGAGATTCTTAGAAATTTAACTACAAATACTGCGCATACTGCGCTGGCATGGAACTAAAAAATTATAATAAAACAGATTTCATGTCAAACCATCAGGCTAAAATGTGAAAATTCATGTCGATTTTAATTCAGTTGCGAGCACCAATGAGCTGGAGAAGAAGAGTTTTTCTCATCGAATGATTGAAAGATGAGAAATCCAGGGTTAACCCTTAGACGGATCGCCTAAGTGTATTAGAAGTCGTGCAATTGCCAAAGGTTAACTGGCCGGATGTTGCACGGAAAGGTTTCCATTTCATAAAATATGAGCCTGATTACTGAATCCGTACAGGCACCGAATTTGTTCGATTGGCCCCGCCGCCGGTGCCAACCCCCTTACTTTGCCATTTCCATTTCGTCCCCGCCCGGATCATACGTGAGCTTTCTCTCCCTTTTTCGCCCCTTTGCTTTTCAACGTTCAACGCTTCAACTTTTCATATTTTGCCAAAAGCATATTTTTCACATTATCACATTAAACATTTAAACATGTAAAAAGTTGGTATTTAGTTTTGAGCGCGGGCGGTCGTAATTTAATATCAGCGCCGATTCCGAGATGAAATCATCCCTTGCGGTGGCTGGGATAATGAAAAAAGTGCAAGCGATAAAAATCATGTCGTTAGTAGGCGGCGCGCGTGCACTTGGCCTCGGACGATCCATCCGCATCATTAAAAACGTAATTACAATCCCTTCCTCCACTCGGCCCGAACGACGAAGACAATATGCGCGCCCTTCCCCATCCCCACCCGTAAGCTTTAATAATAACACGCAATTTGCGCGCCGGGATGAATTATAATACAGCGAAACAAGAGAAATAACACGCCTGCAATGGCGCGCGATAATTGCGACAACAAAAGCCGTCACATTAAATTCCAGCGTCTAGCGTCGCAACGCTAAAAAGAATAGCGACGCTGGATAAACAAAGGCGAGCGAGAGAGGCGGGAGGGCGGTGGAAAGGCTGGCTGCTCTATATTCACCGCCTTTGTTTCGCTTTTCCGCCGCTCACCTGAGGCTTTTTTCGATAATGACTGCGAGTTAATTGGGAGATCCTCCGCGCTGCGAAGCTTGCACAAAGCATGCACAAACGCAAATTGGAACCGGTCATTACATGCGCCAATTTTCACTCTTTAAAATGTCCCACTGACATCTTAAGAGCATTCAAGTAGTTGTTGCTTAATAATATTGGCTTAACACCTTCGCGTGTGCCCGCGTGCGAAGTGAGAAAAAAAAAGTCGGCAGTCGGCACTCTCGTCGAGATTGCAATTAAGCGCGTTCCACTCGATTGAAATTGACTTATAAACAAGTCACGTGTGCGCGCCCTGCCGCCCCTCATGTCTTGCATCCGAATACAGATCCGCAGGCCGTCCAGTTCGGTGAACTATCGCCGATTCGCTGTTGTAAACATGCCGAAGGTGGAAGGCGCGCACACACCCACGCAGGAGAGGCAGTCCAGTTTGTCGACGCGGCGATTTTAGGCACACGCAGCAACTTTTTATCCACCGGTACCGCGACGCTTTGCTGAGTTTACGTCCCAGGCCCGCGTCCTGCGTCCTGCGTCCTGAATACCGTCGGGCCCCGTAGGTGCTAGTGAAGCACCGCAAGGATTAGGCGCAGAAGCTTAGCGTAAGCGAAAACCCTCGGGGGCAAACTAAATTAACTAGGATTAGATAGATTTCAGCGTGTTTTCGTTTGGCGGTTGCGGCGCCTCGGCCGCTTCGGAAATTTGTTTCCATTCCTCCCCTTGCGCGGGCGGCATCATCGAGGCGATTTAATTGATTGATTAGATGTTTCATCGGTAGCAAATCAAAACCGAATTAACTGTTTCAAGCGCCCGCAGCATGCAACCGCTTTTTAACGGCATAAATTTACGAGATTCCTTGAGGAATACATCGGTTGCGCCAGTGCGAATGTCGCATGCATGTTCCGGTTATCGATTATTTAATTGGTTCAAGGAGATTGTGCCTCGTGCGCGGCGGGATGCTGCGTCTCCAATTTCACTCCGCGGTGAGCGGACAAGTGTTTCAATATTGCTCAGGACCTGCAGTTGACATATGCGTGAATCTGCGCATGTGTAGAGTCAACGCCAGCGCAACATGATATAATTGTTCATTAATATAGAACAATCGGTGCATTTAGGTATTAATTGAATAAATAACAACATCGATTTGCGTGCTGACCTAATTCTATTCGGCGCCAATAACACGCCAGTTAATTACGCTGAAAAATGTTCGGGCTATAAACATTGATAAGCAATTTAAACTTTTAAGGCAATTACAATCGCTGATGGAAAGTGGAAATCGCCGCCCCAACACACAAAAGAAGAAAGCAGCGCGCCGCGTCCAAATAAATCGTGAGAAAAGCGACCGGTGTGCGGGCTTACAACTTTTCCCATCTCGGCCACACGTACGGCGCTTTCGCTCCCACCGCCAACAACTACCGGGCGGCGGCGTCCGCCGTCGTAAACGCGGCTCCTAAAATATTCTCGTTAATACCGCAATCGTTTCGCTTTACTTACAGCATTGTACATAACTTGCGCGCGCGCCCCTAGACATCTTATTTTACTCTACATCTAGCGCCGTAATGGCCTCCACAGCGAACATTGGGAGCCGCGAACCTGGAACTAAACTAAACAATCAGGCGTGATTTACGCGCGCCCCGCGAAACAATAGAAACCTCCGGTGAGGTGAACGCGCGCGGGCGTAAAATGAGGCGCAAGAAAATTTTCGCAGCGCGTCAGGAGGGAATCGAGAGACTACCCGGCCGGACGGCGGCGCGCTGCGGATCCTTATCGCGGCGGCGTCATGCAATTTGTAAAGAACTAAACTAGGATTTGCTTAATGTTGTCTAACGTCGCAGATAAAGATGTTGGATAAAAAGGGTTTCCAGACGGCTTCAAGGGATTACCAAGGTTGGGCGGAGAGGCATTATCAACATTTTTTCGTCAGGCACCTTAGAGACAAGCAAATTACCGCTTGTTCCAGTCAAGATAACACACTAGAATACATTTTGTATTCGCACTTCTTTGGATTTCTTTTTTGTTAAAACATGATTTACAATAAACTTTCAAAACATTTTCAAATCAAATATAATTTACTCATAATTTACTCATGTGCAAATAAGTTAACAGCTCGTAAAAATAAAATTGTTCTATGTACCCGTCTTCATTCGGCCGTTACCATCTGCAATATAGTGGCTATCACGCGCTCACCCTTTGGATTGTTCTGTAAATTCAATAGCGGATCTTTGATCTTCTCCTCCAGTAAATCCAGCAATTCCACGCGTATCATCTTGATCATTTCGGCGACCTGTGTGGGGAAGAGGAAGCAAATAATTCGCAATTTTCAATCTCGAACCGCCGGAAAAAGCATCCGCTTCACTGCTAATACCTTGTGTTCCTCCGCCTCGAACATAATCCATTTATCGTCCAGCTCGAGATATGTTACGCCGTTGTGAATGTTGATGTTCACATCGAAGCCGGAGAAGAGGACCAACGGAATGGCAGGGATGACGCAGCAGTCGCGGATGAAGATTTTTGACGTCTTCACCTTCTCCTGGTACACCATAAACGGACTGGGAAAGTATTTGATCTCAAAAGTTATCGAACTCGGATGCAGAAAGACCTAGGTTGTTAAAATAAAGAAAACATCAGTTTGCTGTAAAATTTGAGTGATTGCATGTTACCTGTTCTTGTTTCGTCCTGAATTTAAAGTCCTTGGCGCCCAATTGCTTGGGCACAGCTCCAACCGCGCTCGAGACGAATGTTTTCTCCGGTTGCAGCACTTTGCACACGTTTGGATACAGCGCAGCGCATAAAATCGATGACAATATCCTCGTGTTCGATCCGTTTTCATTGAACTACGCAAATGTAAAGTTAGGTATTTCGTGCATGTTTCGTACATGTTTCGCAAAACTCACTTTGGGTCCTGTTAGAGCCAGCACGTTATCTTGACCTGATTTCGGCCGCCTGGTGATGTCGATCGGAATAAAGCCGATGCTAACTAAAAGTTCCAAAAATTGAAACTTCACATCGCTAATAGTGAGCAAAGTTCTGTGCGAGAGGTAGTTCTCCTTGGCGAAGTTTAATCCACCAAAGTATCCCTTCTTGCTCGCCTCTTGAAATTTCTGAAAACGAACGTTTAATTAAGCCCACTGAATGCTAGCACCGATGTAAAGTACGCCCTACATTGTAGGCCAATAAAACCGTCATCTGGTCGCTCATGCCCATTGCGAACTTTTGCCGTGCCTTGTTCGCCTTCTCCTTTTGTCCGAATGGCGCGACAAAAGGCGTTTTATAGCTCAAGCAGGCCGCCATTGTGAGTGCACTGTCGATGCAGGAGAAGATCGCACCAAAGAGCATTAATTTGCCGATGCGCACGTCCACCGGCAGCGCTGCCAAATGGTGCCCCAGCGGCGTTAGATTATTATCCCTGTCCAGCGCGCCCACGCTCTGCAGCCGCAGGACGGACGAATCGATGCTCTCCCTAACAGGTGGTTCGATTGTTTTCACTGGCGAGGAAACACAATTAGTTGCGATAAGTTTGGCGACTGAGAGATTTGAATCTAAATGAGTTACCCAGCACGTCGTGCACCTCGCGGTCGGCGAAGTTCGGCAGCACTTTGATGTTGAGCACGAGCCGCTCCAGCGGCACGCGATGGATTTCCGGAATGGGCTGGCCGAGGATGTTGTGCCCGTAGCGATGCGACGTGTACAGGTGTATGCAAACGCCGGACGTCACGCGGCCAGCGCGACCTTTCCTCTGCTGCGCGTTCGCCCGCGACACCCACACCGTCTCTAAACTCTCCATGTTGCGATTGGAGTCAAAGTGTTTCTCTTTCATCTTCCCCGAATCGATCACGAAGATGCAATCGTCGATGGTGATGGAGGTCTCGGCAATATTTGTGGACAGCACAATCTTCCTCATGCCATCCTTTGGTTTCCTGGAAATTATTCACTTTGAGCTAATATTTTCACAAGAAACAAGGTTTCCTTACTCGAAGACCATCGCCTGTTCTTGACTACTCAAGCTGGAGTGCAACGGCACCAGCATGTATCGTTTGTACTTGGGGCTGAACTCCGGATGACAGGAAAGTTGATCATGCAACGCGGTGATTTCCGCAATACCCGGTAAAAACACTAAAATCGAACCGTATGTGGGGTGATCATGATCACCCGACACGATCCATAGCAGGACGGCCTCGATGAGATCTAAATTCACTTTATCAACGTCCATAAAATGCATGGTGCGGCAAGTCTTCGGCGTGTAATCTGCATAACGCGCCAGCATCTCCGCATATTTCAAGTTCTCGTCCTTGACGACGTCCTTTGGCTTGGACTGCAACCGCGACACCTCGCCGGTGAGCAGCTCTTGCTCGACGTTCCGCTCCTTCACGCTGCGCGCGTACTGCGAAGATTCATCGAACACGTAATCGGTAATTTCGAGTATGTCCTCGAGGAAGATCTGCTCCACGGGGTGAGTGCGCCCGGGGATATCCAGCACTGGCACGTCGCCAAAGTAGTCCGAGAATATGCTCGCATTCAACGTCGCGCTCATGAGGATGATTTTGAGATCTTTGCGCAGCGGCAGCAAGTCGCGCAGTATCAGCAGGAGAAAATCGCTGTCTTCACTACGCTCATGAACTTCATCAACGACAACATGCGTGACACTAGACAGCAACGGATCGACCTCCAATCTTCGAAGCAGAATACCAGTAGTGCAAAAAGTAAGCCTCGTACTGCCCGAGATTTTGTTCTCGAGGCGAATTTGGTAGCCCACTGTTTGCCCGACTTTCTCAACGCGCTCATCGGCGACTCTCTCGGCAACACCGATGGCTGATATCCTCCTCGGCTGCGTGCACACGATCTCTACATGTTTCAAATTCTTCTCCTCAGACGATCCCAGCCACTCGTCCAAAATAAACTGCGGCACCTGCGTACTCTTACCGCAACCTGTCTCACCACTAATCACGATAACTTGTGCATCATTTAATGCTTTGAGTATTGTGGTTTTAAACCCAGCGGCAGGTAGATTGTTCCGCACGGTTTGCATCTTTTTATAGGCAGCGTTGCTCTGCTTCGCTTGAAATTGCAGCTGAATGCGACGGTCCTCCTTCGTCAGCTCGGCCCTCGAGTACCCACGTTTGTTATCACGATTCGTTGCGCCTTTCTTATAGTGCGTAGGCTGATTGCGTCGATTAATATCTTCAGTCTTAATCGGGAAGAGCAGCTCGTGCGGTTGCAGGAAATCAATCTCAAACGATTTCAAATATTGAGTCATTTCCTCTTCGTTCTTAAGCAATTCACAGACGGAATACACGCACGGCATTCCATCTTGCGCGGACAGCATTGCTTCCTGATAGAGACGCTTGCAGATATGCAGTGGAACTAATTGCGGCACAACGGCATCGGTTTTGAGGAATATAATCGGCGGTTCATACGGATATTTCGTATCATTTGTAAAGCGTATTTCCAGCTCAAACTTGAAGTTGGACAGGTGTTCATTGCCAAGGGACATGGGCGCTGATTCATCTTCATGTGAAAACCGACAATTACTACCGTATTTACACTTCTTGTTTCGCAAAAAATACCAGCATCGTTCCACCTTCTTTTTGTTGTTTTTAGAATGAGAGTTATTTGCATCCTTAACTGGTTTACTCTTGTGATATAAATTTACTAAATAATCCAATTTGAATGTGATAATCCACACTGAATCTTTGACTTTCTCTTTGAATGCATCTTCATAAATCGATTCCAAAACACTCTTCTCATCATGACGATGCTCAAGAAATTCTTCAACACTCACTTCAGGAATGTCCTGCTTCTCACTTGGTTTAAGCTTTAGGTATTTTTCATACAACAATCCCAAAGAGTCCTCCACTTCACCATTGCAGTGTTCCAATGCTTCTTGGCAGTGCTCTTTGTGAAATCCATAACTGAACATAATATACAAATTTATATAATGTTTAATCTTTATGTTATGCAATATGCAAACCTCTCTAATCTCATTGCAGCAAACATTTTCAGCCTTTCGACTTCATTGTCAGGTTCTTTACTTGAGTTGGAATAATCATAGCAACCTTTAATCACAAGATTTCCTCTTCCAACCCAGTATTTATTACCCAGATTGCTTCCCTTGTCCACATAGGCTGAGGCATTGTTTAAAGTAAAGTCCTAAAACATATTGCACAATAATGCCAACACTCAAAATTGTTTGTTAAAATGTGTACATTGCCATGAATGAATTTTAATGTTTCCATGATATTTTCTTGTGCTTTGGAACTGAGTCTAAGCACTTGGAGCTCCTCCTTAGCTTTCGGTGCAGTTGCCACAGGTTTCACGGGCTTGTTACTGTAATTATCAACATTAATTGTATATTAATTTGTAGAATTTCAATAGTCTTCTTTAAATATGAGTATGTACCTGGATTTCACGTTGGGCACTTCACGCAAAAACAAGTCGGCGCCGTTGATAACATCCTCAGAAGACATGGTAAGAACTTTAAAAAACTTTCAAATGTCCGAATAAATGTTATTGCACAAGTTTGTGCAAAATGCTATAATTTAGCGAGAGGATTTAATCCAAAAACAAAGGTGAATGAAACATGAATGAGAATGCATGCAATGCATGGTGCTGCGCCTGACAGTTTTATTACAATCGCGTAGCGTAGACAACCAAACATACACGAAGAATAGTACCATTTATGACCGCTGCTTATGGCGCAATAGTCGTGAAGAAGAACGTAACTTCCCGATTTCAAACACAATACTAATCCACCGATTTGAAGATTTTTTAACTTGTAATGTGTATTAGCACTATGTATCAACATGTGACCAGAGTACACCACATCCGAAGAAACTTAATCCAACAAAACTTAAAAAAGGGGGTCTGGAAAATACACTTAGTCTTTTTTAAGTTTCTGTGTAGGTCCTGATTGCCAAAGCTCTTTATTGTCCTGCTAAATGAAACCCGCCCAAAGGCCAGGAAGTTCACCAAAATGGACCTCAAAGTTTGGCAATTTTCGCCATTTTTCAAAATACGCCCTGGAATATTTTCCGCACGCTTTGTTCTTCTTTAAGTTTTCTTGCATATTCGGACTGCCAAAGACTTGCTCTTTATTCTGCCATCAATTTTAACCCGCTCAATGGTTTGGAAGTGCCCTAAAATGAACTTCAAAGTTTGACAATTTTCGACTTTTTTCAAAACAAATCATGGAAAATCCTTCATATTTATCGAACGCTTTGTCCTTTTTTAAGTTTCTGTGCATATTCGGATAGCCAAAGAGTTGCTCTTTAACGTGCTGCTAATTTTAAATCGCTCAATGACCTGGAAGTGCCCTAAAATGGACCTCAAAGTTTGGCAATTTTCGACTTTTTTCAAAACACGTCATGGAAAATCCTTCATATTTCTTGAACGCTTCGTCCTTTTTTAAGATTCTGTGCATATTCGGATAGCGAAAGAATTGCTCTTTAACGTGCTGCAAATTTTAAGCCACTCAATGGCCTGGAAGTGCCATAAAATGGACCTCAAATTTAGTCAATTTTCGACTTTTTTCAAAACACGTCATGGAAAATCCTTCATATTTCCGGAACGCTTCGTCCTTTTTTAAGTTTCTGTGCATATTCGGATAGCCAAAGAGTTGCTCTTTATTCCTACGTCAATTTCAAACCTCTCAAGGGCCTGGAAGTGCCCTAAAATGGACCTCAAAGTTTGACAATTTTTCGACGATTTTTCTCAATATTTTGCTTATTTTTCAGCTATTTCGGTAATTTTATCACTCAGTAGAATGAAATCGGTAGTAAAACATTAAATTTTAGAAAACATAATGATTTTCAATGTTTTTACCTTTATTTACGTTGAGTTACGTTTCAAATTAATCATTGTGTCATTAAAAATGTTTCGCTTTTAGTTTTCAATATTCTAGTTTAAAATCTCGAAAACGGTAATTCTCGT
>JAODGB020021590.1:0-11844 GCA_027574905.2 Earota dentata | reverse complement strand
GGGGGGGGGGAATTGTGGGAAATGCGAAAATTCCCGGCGGGCATCCGAGGCCCACCGCGGTGCATCGTGCACCCACTCACGAAGCGCGCGCGCAGGCACAAAGTATATTATTGTTTTACCGGCGCGCGCAGCCCGCTGATTAGTTACCAGTTCGCTCCTTGCGCGATTGCATGGCTGCACGGTCCGCACGCGCGTCTGTCTTCCAGGCGTCGCAAGTCGCAGAATCCGCAAGGCCGCAAGCCCGCCGCAAACCCGCGAAGAGGACGACTGCGATGCGGCTTTGTGATCCTGTCAGAAGCACTAACCAGCGACGCAGCGTCGTAGCGACACGGCCGACACGGCCGACACGTTTCATGCGAGATCCAGGGATCCATCCCCCGCCTCCCGCCGCCGCCGCCGCCAAATTGGTTCGTTTGCGACGGCCCGCCGCCGCTGCGCTTCGCATCGGCACCGCAATTATTGGATTGTTAGATTCGGCGTAAAAAATCGCCCATTGTTTAGTCGCGCGCGCGGGCGCGGCGGATAAAAATGTTTGCGTATCAGCACAAAGCAATTATCGTTACACAATTTGTTACAGCCGCTGATAAACCCCCGGCGTTTTATCGAGCGCGCGCGCGCCGCCGATCGAACGCGCGGCACGTCGCGAGCGCCGTCGTTGTCATCAGGCCTGCGTCATCAGGCGCTACCTGCGTATTTATGAGTGATAGTGGAATTTCATAATGAAAATTCATGTCGGCAGCGGGGCGGGTATGACAAGCAGTCGACATGCTCGCAGCGCGGGCGCTTGACGCAAAGGACGAAAATATGTTCCGTCCCCCGCCACCGCTTCCGCATCCAGCCCCCCCACCCCCTTGCCGCGCGTATGACGCGTTTAGCGCCTTGCTTGCGTCGGCCGGAGCTATGCCGTCGTGAGCGTGTTGCTGATTCGCCTGCCGGCTTACTGGAACATGTGTTGGCGATAAATCCCAGCTCGTTTTACGCCGTTCGTTATTTATGCGGCGGCGGCGAGATGAAGACCTCGGCGGCGGCGCGGAAGACGCGCGAAGCGCGAAACAATTAGCTCATTACAATATCAAACGACGCACGCGTCGCGTGGTGCTTCCTCCCGGCGCGAAGCAAAATAAAATAACAACAGGCGGCGGGCGGTGATGAATATATGTTTGTGCGCGCCGCGCGCCGAATGAGTAAATATTTATGAGCGCGTCGTCACTTCCCACCGCCTTCCGTCCGTTTTCCGCGCCGTCGGATTCGCTGTCCGGTGCGGGCTTCTTCTTCTTGCGCTGCGCGTTCTTTTTTTCCCTCTGACGCGTGATAAGTAACTATTTCTGGCGCTCGCCGCTCGTGCGGGCGCGCTAATGTGAGTTGTTCAGGTCGTGTGCGCGGCGCTGCTGAATTAGAATGGCTGCGAGCGGAAAACCCAATTATTTTTCCGTTTCCGCGAGATTGCTCTCGCCAACAAGACTAATGCTGGAGTCGGCGCATGGAGCCGGAACTTGGAGCTGAAGCAGTGGTGGCACTACATGGCACTATACTCCTTCCTGCCACCCCTCGCCCCCCCCCCCCCTCCCGTCACTGTCGAAAGAAAAACAAAGGGTGGCGCCGCTGTATTTCTATTTGCGCCCGAGCAAATAAAACAATAGCGTGCCAAAAAAGGAGCGCCGCGGCGAGTCGTCGGAATTAAGCGCGGAAAGAATATGTTCCGCTCGTCGAAGACGCGATGTGCAAACACGACAAATACAAAAGCATAACAAGGGGGGAGGGCGGCGGCGGCGGAACCGGCGAAATGATGTCGGTCGGATGGCGGCCGGGCGGCGCGCGTTTTCAATTCCTGCGGCGCGGAAAGCTCGGGGGCGAAATTGCCAGGAACCCGTTGTTGCTAAATAAGATAAAGCTTCACAGCGCCGTCCCCGACGTGCCCGCCTAATTATCCAATTTTTATTTCGAGCCGCGCGCCACTGAAGGAAAGGTAACACAGTAACTCGCCAGACGCCGCCGCCGCCGCCGCATGAAGGAACACTGCGCGCTGGGGAAGGAAGCAAGGCATGCAACGGATATCGTAATTTCTTCGTTTGTGCACGAGTGCGCTTTAAAAAATGCATGACGAGAGCGCTCTGGGGGTGGAAGCAAAAACGCGAAACACAGCGACAAGAAGGTGAAACGCTGACAAATTACCAAGCACTTATGTAAATGTGCGCGCGGTTTTATCTTCTGCTCGCTGCCACGGCTTTCTTTCTGTGCGTTCCGTTCTTCTAATGGCACCACGCGTGCGAGACTATAGACGCGCGAGGGGGGCGCGTAATTTTCCCAAGTCGCTCGATTTATTTCCCGAATGTAATTGAACCTCGAGTCGAGTCGCTGAGTCCTTGGCTGCGAATGTAAGGCGAAACTTTGAAAGTCTTTCAAACTGGGTAGAAAACGAGTCAGCAGGGTCATGTTCAGATCATTAGTTGTTTAAATGCGTCTTCTTTCGAAGATAGAAGAAGAAGATACTACGTATATCACCAATTTTAAACATCTTCATAAAATATTCCTCTGTGTGTAGTTTAGGAAATAAATAAAGAAACACGATTTAAATTCATAAGATCAACCTTTTTTCTCTTCTTCTATGGAATATGGAATATAAGAGATGATTAGGTGTGAAATACTGTCTCCAGTAAGAAATTTTTAGAAATTGGCACTTTTTTGCACTCCTCAGCAACATAAACCCTGAAAGCGAGTCTTAACCTATCATAAACCCTGAGTCCCTGAGCCCTTAGTAGAGAATCAAAACTTTAAGAGACCTTCAAACTAGGTTGAAAACGACTCAGGAAAGTCAGGTTCAGATAATTAATTGTTTAAATGCTTATTGTTACAAGGATACAAGAAATAGACAGTGTTTGTTGAACGCATAATTCAATCGATACTAGGTCTTCAATTTTAAACGTCTTCATAACATCTCTATATATTGGTTAGGAGCCAACTTGTCCCAAAGAAAAGCGGTTTGGACCCATATGGTCAACATTAGATTCTTCTTCTATGGAAAATAGAATGTATGAGATGATTAGGTGTGAAATATTGTCTCGAGGAGCAAATTTGTAGAAATTGGAAATTTTTTGCACTCCTCAGCAACATAAACCCCCAAAGCGGGTCGTACCCTCGTACCATAAACCACGGCAACAAAGGGACGGTCGTTCCGGTTGATTCAACCATGATCGTATTGCGACATTACATCTGGGCACGAACGTAAAAAGCAACAATGCATGTGCGGCCTCAAACGCCGGGCCCACCACATGCACAACCGCCGCCCGCCGCCGCCCGCCTCGAATTTATAACATTTATAACGCAACTTTTAAGGGGGTGCGACGCGTCTAGCGCGAATTCGTCGCCGGCGACGCGCTGAAGCAATGCCTCATCTCGAACGAAATCTTGTTGTTTCGTAATATACGAGCCTCCGCTGCCGCCGCCGCCGCCGCGTGATGTACGTGCAGTGCAGTGCGACGGGCGGCTGGTGGCAAAGGAGGATGGCGGCGGGCGGCGGGCGGGCTTAAATGGCTGGCTCCCGCGCGGCGGCGAACTTCCGACGCGCCGCGCGCGCTCCCAGCTCGCAGCGCAGTCAATTTACAGCCGCCTCCCGTATCCGTATAATAACATAGTGGCGCTGTTCGGCGCGCCTTTTGTCATGCTAACTAAACAGTCGCGCCCCGCATCGACGAGACGGCATCGAACAAGATTGAAAGGTCGCGCGGAATTGCGCGCTTGCTACATAAATTCGTACCTCTTTCGGCGCCTGGAGTGGGGTGGGGAGAGGTAGTTGAGGAAAAACGCTTGCGAGTCATGCGACTTCCTAGGACACCTAAATTGACACCCCCGTAGCGCCGTACCTAAGCGATATCAACAATATCTCAGCGTCGCGCATGCGCAGTGTTTTTGCAGGCGGCAAGAAAATAATCTTAGCAGCGCCCAGATGCGCGTTATAAACAAACAGCTTCAATCTATTTGCCCATTTATTCGGCGCGGAAAAGGGTCACTCCATTCGTTGAAGTCACGGCCCGGCCCTCGCTCCGGAGGCGGCAAACCTCCGGCGGCTAAAGCAACGTGTAAATATTTGATTTTCGGACTCCGGCCGGCCCGCACCGCGATGCGTAAATTGCGTGCGTGAATTAATTAAAATGATTTATATGACTGGGCCGCCGCCTCCGCCGCCGTCCGGCGCTGTCCGGCCCACGCCGCGTCGGAATTATGGGAAATATGGAAAACCAAACGGACGCGCGCCCCGTGATGAAGATTTATGACTTTTTTCGGCTCGTCGCGCCGAGCAAACATTCGACTGTCCTGGTGTGCGGAGGGCCGCTGAGGGTGGCTTTATTTGGCGTGTGATTGGCCGTTCGATTCGTGGCATGGAAAGTGAAGATTGGCGCATAATATTGAAATAATCAAACAATTGTGCGGCCTGCGCCCGCTCTACGCATCGAGCGCGTATTTGGCTGTCTGTTGTGATATTGTTGGAAGTTGCTGTTGGGAAGTTCCGCCCGGCAGGCGGCATGTGGGGGGCGAGCGTCGGGGAAAGTTGCAATATGAAAGTTTCAATTTCGGCGCGTTGTTCGCGCGGGGGCCGCGTGCGCGATAGCGACGGCAGCTGTTCGCGCGCGGAAAGTTGAAAGTTGAAAGTTTTCGAGTGCGCGCCATGCTATGCGCCGCGTTTCCCTACGCTGCCCCGCATCTGATGATTTACTCGCGATGCGCCAGCCGCGGAGTGTATTGCGATTGTCGTGGAACTTACCGCCAAACTTTGCGCCGCCGCCGCAAAGAAATCGTAGAAAAAGCGCAATTATCGATGCAGGCGTATTTTTAATATCATTCGAAGTGGCGCCGAATCGTTAATGGAAAGTCAAGTTTGTAGTCCCTGCGCGGATGCCTCGACACCGCCCCACCGCCCTACCGCCCCCACCCCACCGCTCTTATAGTCTGTTGGATGTTGGGACCATGGCGGAGGGTGGCGACGCGCGAGAGTCATGAATTTACGATGAATTTACAACGATTGTAATTCCCGACCAAAAATATTCCGACCAATAAATCTTGCGAGAAGGTTAAGTAGGGCTTTCGAGCGAGGACGTGCTTTTTTGCCGACGCATAATCGAGCCACGCGGGGGGGAGGGAGTGCTGGCGGTGGGCCTGGTAGCGGTGGAAGCGGCGGTGGAGCGTGCCCGTGCCGCGCGAGGCAGAGACGCGACCCGGTAATGATTTTAATTAAAAAGCTTAAAAGACGACGTCGACGCCGCCGCCGCATCTACATCCTGCGCTTGCTGGGGCGGTTGGAGGCGGGAGGGGGGCGCCTCGTACGTTCGCGCGGCCCCGAAATTTGCATTCGCCGCCGCCCCCGCGTGTGCAGTCGTCACACGCGTAATAGCCTTGTGGAAACACGAAGTGCGTGCGGCCGAAATTTCATAAGAAATCATAATTCCTAACTCATTTCCCGTCGTTTTTCTCGGCGCAGATTTTTGCGCTTTTCTTCCCGCCGCCGCCGCCGCGCGCTGTTTGGCGACTCCCAGCACGGCGACGTGCTATGCGGAATGAAAAAAACGAAGCGGAAAAAAGGACGGCGGCGACGAGGAGCGAATGTAGCTGCTAACGCTTCCCGTCGCGAGCCGGAGTAGAAAAAGCCGTTAATGGGTCACACAATTCCAGATTTTAGGCCGCAACCTTATGTCACTACTTTTCATTTTCTTTCTCCTCGCGCGCCGCGCCACATTGTCTACCGGCTGGGCTCCACAGCGCTCAAAGCGCGCCGGATATCTTCCTCGCCGGCGACGAGGGGTGCGCGGGCCATGAATCAAAGTGAAGATGAAGAAAATGAGAATCTAATTCACATCGCGAACACCTTTTTTTTCTTGCGCGCGCGCCCGCTATTTATTATTCTGCGACGGAACTCGTTTATAAGATAATAACAAAACGAAGAGCGCCCTGGCTGGGGACAAATTTTCGGGCGCTTCTTTTTGTTCCAGGTTCGCGCGTTTTTTTCTGCTTTGCGTGAGCGACACGACGCCGCAGGGAAAATTCTAATATTTGATTTCGACAATTTCTTACATTGTTATCTTGGCGCTGGGGCGGGCGGGCGGCGAGCGCTTTGCGCAATTTTCATCAGGGTAATAAAAACGTTGGATTTACCGCTTCCGGTCGGCGGGGGCGCGCGCGGCGCCGGCGCCGAGAACAAAGCAGCAAAACATGTGATTCCGCTAGATTAAAAGATGTGTTAGTTTGATATACAAATGAGCCAATTACACAGGTAAATTGTGTCTGTATGTCGACGTCGGCGCGGCGGCGATTTCTCACGGGCCGCCGCCGCCGCCGCCGCCGCGTGGTCGAGGAGAAGGCACAAGCGTGTAGCGTTTTATCTTTATTTACGACGACCGCCGCGGTTTATCAAAAACTACGGCCGGGAGGATGCGCGCGCTCCGTAGGTGTAGCGAGCAATAAATACGTTTAGCTGGACGGCGGCAGGCGGCTGGCGGCTGGTGGATATAATGCAACGTAACGACACGCCGCCTCCCCCTCCTCCTTGCCCCACCGGCAGCCGCGCATACAGACCGTTAAGTAATCCGTAACAGGCTATTAAGCACACGACGAAAAACAAACACGCGAGATTAAACGCGCTTGCAACACGCGCGCCGGTCCACATCCTTGCGCGACTCCTGCGAGTAATTACAAATAACGCGCGTGGCTGGCAGTGCAAGCGAAGGGGGGCGGGGGGATGCTGCCGGGCGTAATCGCCCGATCGCCAAATCGCTAAATGTCGCGGAGAAAAATAAAATCTATTTGCCGCACTCGTTTTGTCGCTGGCACACGCGCGCAGCGATGATTGAGTGTGTGGCGAATGCGCCGGGCGCAGTTCATAAACAGCGGCGGTTGGGGGCCGTCGATTATCAGCATGCGCGCGCCGCCGCTACCGCCGCTGTTCGCTTCTTTTTGCGCCGTAATAATTCACGTCTTATCCTCGCGCAGGCCGGCAGCATGCAGCGCGCCCCACCACGCTGATTAGCAGATGATGAAGTTATTAAAGCGTGGCGCGGCATTTTCAAGTTTTGAATCTCTCGCGTGCGTCGGGGGTAATCGAAGTGGCGCTGCCGGCAGAAAAAACCGCCGGCGCGGGATGCTGGAAATTTCCCTGGAGGTGCGCTGCCAGCCAGCCCGCCGGAACTGTGCGCTATCGATGCATCCGAAACAAAATGCACTTTTCCGCGGCAAAGGCGGAAAAGCGCATAGGCAAACAAAGCAAAACAGTAAATGGAAAACACCGAGCAGCAGGCCGGGCAGAGGCGAGCGCAAAAAGCACAGACGCCGGAAACAAAACTAATGCGATCGATCCACTCTCGCACAAGTCACACACAAGTCGCCCAAGTCGCAGCCGGCGGTACCCCCGAGATGTTATTGTTGTTTCGCAGGGCTGGCCCTATGCGTGCGCGTCCCGAGCGGGAGTGCTAGCTGGTGATGCGACCGCTGCGCTGCTCTTATTTATATTTTTATTGTGACTTATATGCGCTGACTGTGTTACAGTAACTGGAACTGGAACTGGTAACTGGTGTTGCGGAGTTGCCGCGCCGCTCGCCCATCCGCAGGATAATGCGTTTAAATGCTTCCCGCACCACCACTGCTCCACTGCTGTACCAGCAGGAACTTGAGCTGGTTCGAGTCCGTTATTCGGTCGTGTCTGGTGTATCTGATGCGGCTAGTTATGCCGCATGCAGAAACACTCGCCAGCGCGGCTCATTGTTGCCCCCCGTCTTATTGCGTGATGTTATTGTCGGTGTTATGCACTTTTATGCACTTCAAAAGTGCATTTTTATGAATGCGCCGCCCGCCAGCCAGCGCATATAAGATTTCAGCCAATGAGTTTTATGCGCGCTTTTATGACTCATTTTATCGTTTATTGTTTCATTCGTTGCAGAATTCGAGAGCGGCGCTGGCAGAAGCAGGCGCACGCCAGACGCGAATCTATTTAGCGTAATATTTATATTTATCGGCGGGATTAGTTGCCCGCGCGCATTTGTTTTATCTTCGCGCAAAAGGTGCATCCCATGCGCTTGCGTTGCAGTTGCGGAAAAAGCGCCGCCGCCAGGCAGCAGGTGCGCGTCCATTCGTAATGCGCCGCCCGAGCGGATATTGTACACTCGCTGGATCAGTCGCGCATTGTTATCCGCGCATAAGCGCAATAAACGCAATTACGCTCCGACACAAAACAGCGCGCGAGCAAAAAAAATGCGCCGGCAAACAAAGGCAGACAACATGTGCTAGCGACGGCGCCTGCCATTATTTGACACACAAAACAAAGAGTGAATAAACGCCGCCGCTTTGACGACATAATTTCGCGCAAACACTCCGCAGCGCGCGCGCGCCCGGCGATTTAAAACGATCGCGCCCGCCAAATGAATCGAATTTGGATGGAGCGGAGATAACCCGCGCAATGAATAATAATGAATAATCGCTCGGGCGCCGGCGTCGGCGGCGGACCGCAAAAAGGCAAGCGCGAAACAGCGCAAACAACGCAAAAAGCGCGCGCCAAACAAAAGGCGCCCCGATTATTCATGCGCTCGTTTTGCGCGCGAGCGCCGCGCGTTTTTGTTGTTCGCTTTTTTCAACTGTGTCGCGCGCGGGGCGGCATGCGAGTGCATTTGGCGGCGACGTGCAAGTCTCGTGGCGCGTGGATGCTTTGTGACTTATATTGATTGACTTCGGCGATGCCGATGTGATATTGAAGCGTGCCGCGCGATTTTTCCTCGCTCCCCTTCGTGACGTGTACAAACCGCACATCGCATATGTTTCAATCGCTCGGCGCGTTTACAAGCGTTACAAGTTTGCTCCGGCTTGACGTGCAGGCCTGCAGTGGAGAGAGGGGCGGGGGGGCGAGGGAGGGCGGCAGCGTTTGCATGAGATACGCGCGCTCCCATAACTGAAACTACAGCCTCTGTGTGCTAACTAGACACAATATATCTCGGCCTTCGAGTACCTGCGCCAAACCGCATACAAAGCTCGCTCGCCAACTCGCCAACTCGCCGCTCACAGTATGTTTCATTTGCTGGTGATTTGCGAAAGGGGTTACAAACGCAGCCATGATGCCAAGAGCATCGTGCGCAGCGAATTTCCGACGAGCTTTTTATGCGCCACGCGCCAGCTAGAAATGATACGATTGCGGGCGCGCGCGTTTTTCCGTTGCTGGGGCGGGCGCATTGAAACACAGGCATGCGTGGCGCAGGATATAGATGCCGAATGCCGGGAGATGTCGACATTGTTGGGTATTATGCTGCTGTCAGGCTGCATTAAATATTGTTCGGCGGCGGACGTCGGACGCGCGGGCGGGCCCGGGTCCGGGCGCCCGCCAGCGCCGGGTCCCTTGGTGTGCCCGCCCCAAATGCAAACGCGAGGACGACAATGAGACACGCGGCGAGATACCGCCCCGAGCGCGATAAGGCACCGCCATGATGCACGCCTCCGATGCGCGTCCTGCTCCTCGGGTTGACATTTCAATTTATACACTTTTGACAGGTTAACATGCACATATTACGCTCTCCCCGGAATTGGGCATTGGAAGTTTCCCGCGTGCTGCGCAGGTAGGGCCGGCATTGCGGAGTGAAGGCTTGGCGCCGAGGACCGAGGACTGCGAAACTTTGCCGAGAACAAAAAGCGCGTCGGCACGGCCACAGTGTCACAACGCATTTTTATCCCGATAAAAGATTTGGCGGTTTGTTCGATGCGCCGCGCTGACATAATAATGAGGGTCAGGAAGAGGGTGCCCTGACGAGTGCTCCACATGCAGCGCACCTCACGGGCGGCGGCGGCGGCGGCGCGGACATCTCTATGAAATGTGCCACAGAGATAAAAAGGCGCACTTGAGGCGCTGAATGCGAAGCGGGCGCGCGTCAAGTGTGTGGGCAGGGCGCGCCCCCCACCCCCTTTTCATTTTGCGCCCTGGCACTTCTCCGCATCCGGCCTGAACCCTCCGGCGATGCGTGGCGTCTCGTAATAAAGTCATTATGCCGCCGTTAGTTTTAGCAGCTTTGCGCAGAAAGCACATTTGGACAATTTTTCGAGAATTAGGTTTATGCGAGATGGTAAATGAAGCAGACGTAAGCAATCCTAAGCGCTATTTAATATGCACGCGAGGAATGCGCCCGCGCCCAAGTGAAAAAGAAACGCACGGGAAGGCTGGGGAGGAGGGAAACATTTAGCCGAAATTCCCAACCGCATACAGCGGAAGCGCCGCGCCGGCGATACAACGCAGCTCCGGCGAAAAAAAAACTGGGAGGAGGCAAAATCTCTATATCCGATACGCAAACGAGGCGTCTTTAATGTTTATAGCGAAAGTTGAGCGAGTTTGCTGCGGCGCGCGTCGAGACGTTGATAAAAGACTTTTGGGAGCAGCACGCGAATGCGCGCCGGATATGGGAAGCCGTTCGACCGGAAACGTACTAACAACGACGAAAAAGCGGGCGCTGCGGGAGGGGAGGTGGGGGGCGGCCAAAAAGAAAAGGCGAAAATGCGAAACGAACTACTCGTGTGTCTCGCGCCGCGCGGAGGAGATCGATTTTCCGCCGCCCCCTCAGGATTTTCTTCTCGGCGCGCAAGCGGCCGCGACGCGCACATGTGCCAGAAACACAATTTTAACACCGAGCGCCTTCTATTTATCTATTTTATACAATGCGCCGCCGGTCGCCGGTGAAGAATGATGCGGGCTGCGGCGGCGGCGACAGCGGCGGCGCTGTGGAAAAAAAATTACGGCGCGCAGCGGCAAAAACGCCGCCGACGAATGAATGCAACGGCGATGCGTATCGCGCGATGTAATTATTTTCGGAGCGCGGCCCGGAGATAAGTACCTCCCACTCCGGCCGCCAGCGCCCGCTCTCATTCTTTACTCGGCCCCCGCCCCCCTGGTCCCATTGTTCACATGCATGGCTCCGTGTGCATCGTGTGTACGTAATTAAGTTGTGCGCGCGATTTTAAATCAGGCCGTTTGTATTCAAACGCAGACGTTTGTGTATTTATTCCTGTGGCTGCGGGTGGGGAGGGGCGGCGGCGTACGTGCGCCACTTATCCTCGTGGGTTTTTAAGAATGACCGCTGCGGTGGGCGGCGGGGCAGCGGCGGGAAGTTTCGAATCGCGCTGCATTTCGGGCGGCGATTTTAATACGTTTATCTGCGCGGCACGACGTTGTTAACCTTTTTCGGCCCTTTTGTTCCTCCTTGGCGCGCGGCGCCGCGTAATTATGTGGGCGTGGGGCCGCGGTGCGGATGACGTTTTGCGGTTTAATTTGCGCCTGCTTTATTTATACGCATGAATATTTCACGCAAACGACGCCGCGCGACGGACATGAATATAAGTGATGTACGATTATATTCGCGCGAGGTGCGTCCGCCGAGGACATTTAACATGAATATATCATGAACACGCGCCGGGTTCAAGGGTCGCGTCGTAAGAAAGAAGTGCGAAATGGCCAGCCGGGGCCTCGGGCTGGCCGACCGCCCGCCCGTCTGCCCGCCCGCCGACGACGCGTGAGCGTGAAGGGATGTGCGAGACATCTGCGGCGATATTGTCTGGCAGCGCGCGTCATTTTCGCTTCGTGCATTTATATTATAATCGACATTATACGAGGCCGGCGCCGGCCGCCGTCGGGCCCCCCAGAGTCGTCACGAGCTTTCAAATCTCCGCCGCATTCGAAATATTGCGCCGCCTCCACTCGAAATGCAGAAATGAAACTTTCAACTCGGGAGGATTGAGGATTGAAAAAGTTGTTAAAGTCGGCGCGCGGCGTGTGCGAGACGCTGGGCTGCGCGCACATTGTGGATGCCGTGTTGTGGGGACGGTCGGGGGGGTGGG
>JAODGB020021527.1:0-16823 GCA_027574905.2 Earota dentata | reverse complement strand
AACATGCTTACATCCGAGTTATGTCTGCCAGTGGTCATCGGAAAACAGAAATAAAATAAGTGCGCGTCGGCTACTCGCGATTAGATCGCCCTTGGGCATTAGGCGAAAACTTTTCTCCATATCGGCGGCCAATTTCGCCCTCCCTGATATGCTTTATGCGTATGGCCGGTCGTTACGGGTGCCTCGAGGTTCTGTCGTCGCTTTGTCTTATTGCACTTCAACCGAACGCACCCGCACGCCACTTGCGATCGCCGCCGGCTATCGATATTGCAATCGCCGCGATTGGCCCATAAACATTCGCGGATATCTTCTCCGAGCACATTCAAAGCGAGTCCCTAGAAACCACCCAAGTCCAAGTCCAAGTCCACAATACCATAGTTCCGTTAAGTCTAAGTCATCGTGACACGGAAGGACACTCGATGTGACATCAAAGTAAACGTAGCGCTTCCTACGGCAGTAGAAATTATGATAATGAGAGACTATAAGGCTATGGGTATTAACAGGTACATCCTTGATTCGTCCTGGTCGCAAAAAATGTAATTTTACGCTTCCCTACGCTCGTTTGCGCTGTGTAATCCAATCAACTTCCCAGTCCATTATCTTCCATTGTCTCATTGTAGTTTATTACTTATCAGTCAATTTGTTAATATTTTATTCCAAGTCAATTTATCAAGATTACCTTACCATGCATTATTATTCTTATTAATCATTGTTCACTGTACACTGTTCAGAAAAGAAAACAGCAACTTAAGCCCATGCAACTTAAGCCCATGCAACTTAAGCTCTTGGAATTCGTTATAATTTGACAATCGACTTTGAACGCCATGATTAGGTCAGTTTTGTACTTTGTAGTTTGTGGTTTCCTTTGTGCGAATTTTTGGCATTTGTCACTGCCAACTGCCGACCGCAACCAGAACAAGAATGCGTAACGAATTACTTAATCTTTTCCACGCAATTCACATCGGGGACTTACCTGGCACGCCCCTCGAGACCTTTGGGGATTAGTAACATCACCCTTTCTTCAAAATATACCTGCCGAACAAAATATCTGTAAATTAAATTTGTGCACTGGTAAAAATCAATAAACGTCAAACGTCTAGGTCAGATATATTTAAGTATGAAGTACGACTAATTATGGATATTATGATAAATGGTGGAGTTTCTTATTAGCCGACTTTGTTCTTGCTTAGACGACTGATAATCTATATTTTTTTTGTGTAAAATGCCATTTTATAATGCTCTTCCATATGGTAATCATTCACTCTGATCTATTAGTTGTCATTACGGTAATAAATGTAATAATCGGTAGTGGCTGGTAGCGCATGGCTGGAGGAGGAGGTCGTAATTGATCGTCGTTACATTAATGCTTCGGTTAATGCGGTGGCGGTTGAGCGGCTAGTGGGCGCGGGGGCGCGGCACCCGTCCTCTGGCGACGACTGTCAAGTGTCGCCCGATGCGCTGCGACCTCATCACTCATACAATACACGTGCGTCCGAAGACAGTTTGATAACGAATCGATTTTTATTTCTTCAGGATTCAGGACTCTAATTTATTCACTAGAATTAAATTTAAAAAAACTTGCGAAAATGAATAAGAATTCAGTATTTGTGTATATTGGATTGCCTACGTATTAAATATTAGCCAAATTGCATATAATTATATCGCGTAGGTAGTTTTTTGCTGATAACTATTGAGTTATGTGTTCAATAATATTCAAATTTTAAACAAGACTTTCTTGAAGTGGCTCTAATCGATAATTGAAGATACGATGTTTCAGTGTGAGCTAATTTTAGTGATTTACAGTCGATTAACTTCCACAAGTTTTTCACAGTTTTCTCGAGAATAGTTAAACCGATTTTCAAACTGTTTTTTTATAAAAGGCGTTAACAATTGATCAATATTTTAAAATTTTTATGAGGGGTTTGCTCTGTATGTTTGAATTGATGCGCGTCCAGATTTTGAATTTTTGAATTGATCGTTACAAATTAATCAATATCGTTTGGAATCTAATCTGATATACCTGAAAGGTATACTGGCCGACTGTTAAAAATATTATGTTTTTTTCTGTTGTTGCTTGTGAGATAATCCGCTGTTTAACATTCCAAGGATTTTAACCAGTTTTCTAAGCAGCGGTTTAACCGATTTTGAAAAGGTTTTTTTGCAAAAGACGCCTGTGTTATTTTTATGAGGTGTTCTTTGTGTTGCGATAGTTAAAAATACGACGCTTTTATCTGTTCTATTTTATGTTATAACTTGCTCATTAACGTTCATAACATTCTAAAGAACTAAAGTGTTTTGCAGTTTTCTTGACATCGATTCAACCGATGTTCCAACAGTTTTTTTCTTCCAACCAATGTTCCAATGTCCCAATGTTCCACATTGCGCCCTTTTATCAGCGTTTTGATGTTTTCTTAAACTTTTTGAAATGTGTTCGCTTAGTATGTCTCAGCTCAGTTGCAGTTGTGGGTTGATAGATTTTCTAGTTGTATTCTTGTGGTTTTTACATGGGCACACTAATGACGCTTGTCGGAAGCGGCGGGCGTCGTGACGCTGCGAAACGTCGCCGAGCGGCGTCGGCGTCGTGACGAGAGATTAAACCGATATAAATGATCGCTATCTGCCGGCCGGCTTTTTATCGTTCATTATTTTTACGACCGTCTTGCGTCTCGCAATTAATCCCTAATGGCACTAATCGGGATCGTCAGGCTGGCAAACCCAACGCCACTTCCACAAATTCACAACCCAGAAGTAAATATGCGCAATTTTTATTGAGATAACATTTGAGCGTGTCCTGCATTGGAAGATGACGCAGGGAAAAGTTGCGAGTGTTGTGTGTGGAGGAGGGGATGATGGAATTAATTCACTTCGCTTTCAGTTTCTTGTCCGCCTGCTTGCAGTTGTGATACATGCTTTGGGAATGAATGGAATTCATTCATTCCATCGGGGGGCGGCGCACTATTGGCAACATCGTAATATCGCACAATGGTAATACAGTGGCGGCGACGGCGGCTGGAATTTCATCCAGCGCATCTATGTGAGATGGAAGATGGAAGTATGAAAGTAGCAGCCCCTTATTTTATTAGATGCCCAGCACATAAATATATTATATTACCGGTTTTATCTATAATTGGTCAAAAATTTGGAGCAGGCCCAAAAAGCACAGCAAAAAAATATGGTACAACTTCCATCCGTTTTGGATTTTTCTATGAGGTAATCCGCATCCCCCCCTGATGTAGGTATGTGGAGTATGGGGGGGAAGAAGCGGAGAAAAACCGGCGATAAATTTTCGACACGATTGATAGTTATAAAAGCGCGCTCGCGACACACATACATGCGCACGCGGAGGGTGGAGGCGCCGGGAAAGGGGGCGGAGTGGCGCCCGCAGGATTCGCACACATGCCAAAAAGGTGCGACGGCGTGGCGGCAGGCAGGCGGCTGCTGGGCGGTAGGTGCGAGGCGCGCGCGCCGCCGACGGGGGGGGGGGCTGGTGGCGGCGGCGGCGCCTCTGAGTCGGGGCCCTCCTCCCCGCCCGCCGCCGGCCGTGTGCTCTCGCGCGCGCCACGTCCCGCCGGCTGCTGCGGCGGCTTGATCTCTCTTAATCCCGCGCCCGCGCGTGTGGAAATTAATCACCGGCCCCGTCTCAAGAAGTCGACGACTCCTCCGCGCCAAACCCCCCACCCCCCACCCAGCGCGGGGCAAACGAACGTCAAAAACCCGAATTATTCATTAATCTATATTACATAATTTCAGCCACTTATCAGGGCGCATGATTAAAATTCAAGCCACTATTTGCATATCTGCAAATGCACGGTGTAATTAATTAATTTAGAATTTCCCGCCGCCCCCAAATTTGGATAATTTATCGTCAGTCATTACACATGTACACCGAATGCTAAAACTTTTAAATTGGAAAGTAACATTTTATTTATTTCCTCACCATTAACAGCGGGAAAAAGGTATTCTCTGAATTGGGAGAAACTCACCCCTGCTTGTTCCACTTCAAAATGTCTTTTTTCAATCATAATTGCAAGTTTATAATGCCATATCTGAAATTTATTGCCCCCAAATAAAGAATACACATTATTATCCTAAGGGTGGAGGAGAAAGAATGCGAGAAAAAGCCCAGGACGAAAAATTCGAGAACTGCTGCATCGCGGGAAGGACGTTAGTGACTTTTCCTCGCGGCCGGGGGGCATTCGATAACGCACCATTTAACCGAATATTATACATTTATGCGCGCCGGGGATTTTTTTCGCCACCGAGACCGCATGATTTATGGCGGAAGCGGCGCGCGCGGCGGGCGTAGATGTCGCTCGTCGCTAACGTCCTCGTTGAAATTATAAATTATTGTCCTTGCCGTTCTGCGCCCACCAGCTATTGTAATGTATCAGATACGAGCAGAATTCACTTGAAAATTACTTAGCAATTGATCAACATTCTACAAATGATTGATTTGAACAGGACGGGACGTTTTATTGATGTTTTATTTATTTTTAGTCGAAATTCATGGATTCCCGTAGGATTACCAAGTGAATACGAACGAGGAATAACCAGGGATCAAAAAAGCCGTAAAAGTCGGAAGAAAAAAAAATTGGCCGGTAACTGGGCGCGACGTGTGGCAACAACGCTAATATTTTATGTTTTACTGCGTGAAAATGCGTTTTCAATTGCGTTTCTCCATCAGAAATTGAATTCGATCTGAGGTAGCCGAGAATTTCCAGCTAACTGCGCACTAAGTGCGTAGAACACTGGAGTGTTAACTGAATGTAAATTCGAGTGTATAACTTGAGCACAACACACACAAAACACGTCGTACAAATGCACTCGGCTTGCACTGGCCGAATGCGCAATGATGGTCGAGGCCCAATTGACTTCAATTGGGCGGGGTTAAATAACAAAAGTGTAAGAGACGCGCGCATTTGCGCTTCAAATCTTGAGGTGCTCTCATACAGGCGCATACGATTTAATTGTGATTAATAAAAAGAAAACTAAACGAGCGTTGCACTCACATTTAACGTTTCTCAAGATTAGTTAACATTGGCAACCAAATAAACACCAATCGCAGATGTTCCACGTTCGAAGAGCCGGAACTATATTATAACGTGGACATGATTAAAGACTCAATTTCTAGGATGTCTTGTCGTACGTTGTACTAGGTTGAGTAGGTTGAGTCGGTTGATGCTTTCCTTGCGAAGGACTCGCATTGTTGTGCGGCGTGCGGCGTGCAACCATGAAAAGAAGCGCGTGTACCGAGCCCACATTCAAATGGTGCGCCTGCAGGGCCGGCCGCCGGCATCGCTAAACAACCCCTATTATCAATCTAATGGATTAATCCTATTATCCGAAAGCCGTATTGTCATTATGGAATTGCCGCCGCCCAGCGAAGTGCATTACGCTGTGCCAAGCCAATATATGCTCATCCGTCCGCCAACGAGGGCAAAATTGGAGGGAAATTACTGAAATTCTCCACGTGTATGCTTCAGAACTACTCACCGCCGAAAACAGCCCTACTTTAATTAGTAATTAAATTTTTATCGCAAATTCAGATGGTTTTAATCTGAAAAGGTACAACGCAAATGTGGTTACTGATTTAAGTTCTTTGATTCGATGATTTGGATGTGATTGAGAATGTGCATGTTTGAACATTGTTGGTTGTGCCGTTGTACGGCACGTGCCCGCCTGGAATAAATTAAAAATGAACAGCCTTGTTGAAGGGTCGGTGGGGGGCGCATGATCGCATCATCGGGGGAGTGCGCCGCGCGTCGCGTCGATGCAAACATCTTGAATTATAGATAAAGCGCTCGGCGACGCTCCGACGCTCGCAGCCGAATGAGAATATTTATGCAGATTACAGGTGAGTGATTACGCTGCGCGCTGCCGCTACCCACGCTATCTGAGGGGCGGATCTAACGTGACCACCGCGCCGGCACGGCAGTCGCTTAGATTTGCCTCAAATCCTCCGTCCTTACAATCACGATAAAGTGTGTCTTCACTTTGTGGATGAAATTCACGAAATTAAAAAATCTGATTTTGAAATTTCAAGATATTAAATCATTGTTAAGCAGTTAAGTACGAAATGGAAAATGCTACGGATAACGACTGATGAAAACGTGCATCATCGAGATGTTGCACGTCGTGGAAAATCCCAGGCACATCAAAAGCTCACTTGAATAATTCGCTCCCTCCGTGCGGTGGAAGGGGGCGCGCGCATGGAGCGCAATTACTTTGATGTCATTTCGATTCGTTCGCCGCCGCCGACTTTATAAAATCGTCGTTTTCATCAACTATTTAGTATTTAGCGTTTCGTGTCGAGCGACACATGCGCGCCCGCATTTACCTAGGCAGCAACGCGAAACTGTCCTCATAAAATGCCTAATAATGTATTTATGTCGGAGGGCACAAGGTGCTCGAGGACGCTCTCAAGGACTTTTATTAGCCGTCTTTCCGAGTCGCGAGTGGGAAGCGACGGGACACTTGAGAGCGCTTACTTCGCCGAAAGCGCTTTCGTCATACTCCCGGCAGCGTCCGGAGTGCGTTTACGGTTTGAGCACTTGTTCAAATTCGCGCTGTCGTCTTTGACAAAACGGCTTAATTCGCCTGCAATTAGGCCCAAATTAAATGTTCAATTTAATTGGACGCATAAAGAGTTTAGCGCTAGCGATATCCATGATATTCAGGTGAATTACAACTCTTTTATAGTTCGAAAATTAAAACGAAAACATCCCCATGAATCATTTTTTGGGAGGCAAATTAAATTTGGTACACCGCCCCCAGGATACCGTACATTTTTTTTTGCGTTTCCGGTCCGAATAGTTTGTTTATGCCCTACGGTTTAATGCGATTTTTATTGTACTCATAGCAATCATATTTTCACTCCTCGTGCGCTTTTTATTTCAATTTTTCGCTAGCATAGGCGCATGTTTGGGGGCGAAATAGAATTACAACTGCGATCCGATTTTTCCCCCAATGTGTTTTCATAGTGAATAGATAAAAATGCAATTTTAATACATGAGGACGTGACTTCTGCCACCAGGTTGATAAAGTTTTATCCAGCACTAAATATGTTCGCCACTCCTCTTGCCAAACTAATATAAATCTTTGATTGGTATATCAAAACCGCGAAGCTTGCGACTTGCGGGGCGGTATTTTCAGTTATTGCATCGTTGCGTACGATAATATAAAACTCCGCATCCTTAAAATGATTTCCAGCCCCCGCAGTCAGGGAAGGGAATTGTTATTATCACCTCGTTTTATTGCGCAGCGAGGGAAATTTTTCGATGAAATTCATATTTCCGATTCCGCGCAAAGTTCCACGCGCGCTGGTCCTTGTGGTGTCACTAAAAGAGTTCCGGTGAATTACGATCGCTGGTCTCGTAAAAATGCACGTTTGATTTCGGCAGCGGAAAGTTGGAAGTTAATTCGCGTGCCCGTCTTGCCGACCAAGATTGAAATTTTAGTTTTGTTGGACTTATTCCCGGCGCATGCACACATGCGAGAGGTGCTTCCGCGCGGGTTGGGGTTGGACGATGGCGGATGGAAGGAAGTCGTATGCATAATCGTATGTGAAACGCACGGCGCCGGGAGACTGGCGTGTGTTGGTGGCGTCTACCTGGCGTCGCGACGCCTCCTCCGCAACGATTTCCTCGGCGTAGCCAAATCCCATTCTTATTCCCCGACTTGCAACTTTGGCATTCCAACATTTCCAAAGTATGCTTGTAGTGCGCTCACGCTTGTATCTCGATTTTCGATAAATATAGCACAATGGAAAGGGTGATGTCGGAGGGCGGATGAAAATGATAGAAATCTACTGCGTGGTCAACAGCCGTGGGGGGTGAGAAGATGCGGTCAAATGACCGGAAAACTCTTAAACGTCGTTAAAACTCGGACGCCAACTCAAAAAAAGTCGTTTTTTCCTAGTGTTTCCTTTATTCGCGCGGACGTTTTAAGTCGCCATGAATTCCAGAGGACATTTAGGCGTGACATAGTTGCGAACTCGCGGCCGAGCCGAGCGTCGATGGCTGGGTCGTTACGGTTTTTTATGGCTTTGGCCCCGCGCGATTTGAATCTCCCACACTCCGAGCGCCGGGGGTAAAAGATTCGATCCGCAGGCGCCGTCGGCGAAGGCGCCACATCTCCTGCCCATATATCACCTCTTTGCGCGCCCACCTATCCCGAGAAGAGTCTAGTGGAGTGGAGTGGAGTCTAGTCTGGCTCGGGGGGCGGCAGGCGCCACTAAAATAGGCACCGCGCTCTCGTTAGCCAGCGAGCGCATAAATCACGGCGACCAAACCTAATGGTCGCAGGTGGGCCATAAACGCTTCCGGGCCGCGCTGCAGGATGTCTGATACTTTGCATAATTTTCGTATCGAACGCTGAGTGAATCTTTTTTTCTTCTTCTCTTCTTGCAGAATTCCATCAGGCATAATCTCAGCCTGCACAATCGCTTCATGCGCGTGCAGAACGAGGGCACCGGCAAATCCTCCTGGTGGATGATCAACCCCGATGCTAAGCCAGGGAAGTCCGTGCGTCGGCGCGCCGCCTCGATGGAGACCAGCAAATTCGAGAAGCGGCGCGGGCGAGTCAAGAAGAAGGTCGAAGCGCTCCGAAACGGAATGGCCGATGCCACGCCGAGCCCGAGTTCTTCAGTGTCGGAAGGGCTCGATCTCTTTCCCGACTCGCCGATTCACAGGTACATAATGCATGATCCTGCCGTGTTGACATGATGTATTTTATTGTGGCATTTCCAATAGTGCTGGTTTCCAACTCAGTCCGGACTTTAGGCCGCGCGCCTCGTCCACCGCGTCGTCCGTGGGCCGGTTATCCCCGATTCCAGCCCTGGGCATGGAGCCCGACTGGATTGGGCCGCCATTTCAGAATTCCAGCTACAGCTCGGAGCTCAGCGGCGGCAACTATTCCCCCGACCAGCTCGCCGGCAATTTTGAGCAGGGCATGAAGCTGCATCCGGCTGAGGCCGGCTACATGGGGTGAGCACACACTCAGGACACATTGAAACCGGCTGTCGCACCCGCTGACCTGATCTGCCCCCCTCTCTGTCTTGATCCATCTGCATTTTAACCGTTAATCATTCATGTTATATGTTAATTGTTACTACATGTTTTTCTGATACTAATACATCATACATTTTGGGTGTGTCATGAGGTGTTGGATGTTTCGCTGTTTGACTAACCTGGAGCCTGGATTGCTTTCATGGGATTGTGTGTGCTTTGCTGCGAGCGGAATGTTGATTGTGGGTTGTTTCTTGTAGATACATGAACGGGCAGACGTCTCAACAGCCGCCGCCGCCGTACACGGCGTCTTACGACAGCTACGGCGACTTGAACAGCATACACCAGAACACGCCCTATGGGGTCACGCCGCAGTGTCCCGTCCATCGCATTCAGAACTGCGCCTGTGGGATGAACCCGCAGTGCAAAGTGGAGGTGGGTCCAACTCGATTCCGTTCGGAGCAGTAGTCGCTTAATGTAATTTTGTGTGGCTGTCATTATAGCAGATGTCCCCAACTGGAATGTCGCCATCCTACCCACAATCGGAACCCTCGCCGGACCCGCTCGGCGGGCAGTACATGATGGGCAGGACGGCGATGCCGCGACCACCCTCCAGCAGCCCACCGACCACGCCGCAGCCGATCAGCGGCATGCCCTCCACGATGATGGGCCAGCTGATGGGCGCGCTCAACAACCATCAGCTCCTCGACGATCTGAACATCAATATCGAATCGCTGCCCGGCGGCTTCGAGTGCAACGTGGAGGAGGTGATCAAGCACGAGCTGCGCATGGAGGGCACGCTGGACTTCAACTTCAGCAACGCCAACCACCACCAGAACACGCCGCTGCAGCAGGACGTGAACGGCGCGCCGCCAGCGAGCGCGCCGCCGGCGTACTCCACCACGGTGACGACGCCATCGTGGGTGCACTAACATTAGGACCAGCTGAGGATCAGAGGTAAGCAATGCTACGCATCTATTAACATTGTGCGTTTTTACAGCAAGCCTTAAATTTTGATGCGCTTCCATGCATCGTAAATCGTCCGCGTCAAAATTTAATAATTCCCGTGAGGGTTGGGCTGGTGATGGTGGCTGCCGGCTGCCGGCTGGCAATTTTACGGCTCAATTATGCGTCGCCTCGGCGCTCGTCGGCGGTGGCAGCGGCGGTGGCGTCTTGGGTCGCGCCATCCCTCGACGCTTGTCAACTTATCAACTCGTCATCGCGGCGCCGGCCCCGAAATTGTCAGCTCTTTAAATTTTATATTCAATTTGCGCGCGCGCGCGCGCTCGCCCGCGCCGAGATAAAACCGTACGCGCGCCGCCGCTCGGCAGCGCCGCGGCAAATTTGATTACATTAAGCAGTCGTCGACGGCGGCGGCGGAACGGACATGCGGCGTTATAAAAAGTTCGCTCGCGAAGGAGTCAACTGTCACATCGGGGCGCGCCGTTATTAGCTGCGCGCAAAAGAATGGAAAACGAAAGTAAGAGTCTGAAATTAAAGCCGGGGCGAAACTTTTGAATTAATTTGCCACATATTAAATCAAGAGTGGCTGGGAAGGGCGGAAGGCAAATGATGCACCTTTTCTGGTTCGGAAAAAGTTGCTCAAACTTGGACTCGAATTTGTTTTGCTCAGGGGCGGAAAACTTTGCGCAGAATTATCATAAGTCAGAGGAACTAATAATTCGATTCTACCTATATTAAAATCATCAAACTTATTTTATCGCTGCATGATAAATTAAGAGAAAAGAGATGCTTTTAAGGTTATCTTCAGTTTGATGCGTTAATTTGTACTTTTTCCTTCGTTTCAAGATGCCTGCGGAATTAAATAAATGAAGAAACGTTCCTTAGCACTTAAGCCGGTACATTTTTAACTTCTCACGAGCTTTCCTTCGTTTTGCCGCCATCGCAACTTTCCACCCCGACACCAAAGTCGGCGAACGAATTAATTAATAGTAAAAGCATGAATTAATTATATTTTTTACGCTGTGCACTTCCACAACGTGCCGACTGTAAACAGGTTGTTAATTTTCATTTTTACACTCGGTTAGACTGCGGGGCGAGCTGCCTGCGCGCCGCCCCCGCCGGCACGCATAATCACTCAAAACGCGGCGATGTCAAACGATTATAAATTAAACATGAGCCGACCGCAGAATGAATGAATGGCGTTCGGCGCTAGTGTCGGATGGCGTTAGCGTTACGTTTTCGGCCTCGATACACCCTCCAGGAGAGGGTTTGGATCGATTAAGATGTTACAAAACGCAAAGCATCTTTCGACACGCCGCGCCGCGGAGAGGGTGGAGATGGGGAGGCTTTCATATGCTTCCGATACTTATGGCTGCCGATAATGACTGGGCAGAAACGGCGCGCCGGACGGAAAAATAAGCAGCGCGGGGGAAAGGATGCAAGGCTGTATTGTTACATCCCTTCCGCTCTACTCAAGAAGAGCTGCTGCATCATTTATATTAAAAGTTTTTATGCGCGCGCGGATGGGGAAATAATGCGTGCATCTTGTGCTTCTTCAGCCGGGTATTCGCCAACATAAAGAAGGAAGTTTTTTTTTTGCTATGTGTGCGCTGGAAAATGCTTTAACATACAAAAAAGGATCAATAAATTCGGCATTAAGCACATCGGTGGAAAGTACATTAAATTAGATATTCCATGATGTTGCAAGGAAGCAAAAGTCTTGATTTATGCTAATCACAAAGGAAATATTACCATGTGTAAATAACATTACAATATTTGATTCGTAAAGTTGATGCAAATTGATTTTTTTAAAACTTTCACTTACTTTTAGCGTTTTTGGCGAAAATTATGCATTTTTTGCTCCTCTTGGTAAACAATGCTCGGCGGCGGGGTTTGGTACGGATTGCGGTCGGACTACCACCGCTGCCGGCGCTCGTGGTTCCAGACACACACCACCCTCCGTCGGCGCGCCGAAACTGAAACTTGTTGCTTCCCTCAGCCGTCACGAGTGTTGTATCGTGTACGGTTTGGAAAGCAACGTGCGGCTCCGTCTCGGCGAAATACGATGGGGGCGAAAACGTGCCCAAAGCGCGGGCGGGCGGCGCGGTATGAAAGGAATTTCCACTCTCAAGTTGTGTGATTCACTCACTTCTGACGGGGCTCATTCGCTTTCGGGAATCGTACACGTGGCGCTGCGTAGGCGTTCAGCCCTGACACGCGGAAAGGTGTTGAAATCACTTCATTTCCTCGGTCTTCGAAGCGTGTCGTGGTGCAATAAACCGGCGAATAAAAGGAAATAAAAGTGCTGGAGAACCAGAGGAATCCGGGAAGGTTGAATAAGTGGCATGATGTCGTTAGATATTCGATACGCTCTGTTACGTCATGGTGTTACTTGTTACATCACATCGAGTTATATTCGCGTTGTGAAATATTGATTCAGATATTTTCGCATTTAATGAGAGGAGGGTGAGGTTTCATTATTTTTTCATTTATTTGAACTTCACTGCCGTGTTTTAAGCGTGCTTCTCATGCGATTGACACGCTGTAAATTGCGAATTTATCGCTCGGATTTTGTTTGATGCTTGGTGGTTGATGTCCCTTGACGCTAGTAACTCGGCGCGCACTTTTTGCCGCTGCATACAATTCATTACTTGCACTTTTCCGGCGCGCTCTTTATTGTCGAACTCTTTATCGGCCGTTCATTAATTAGGCGCCCGCCGGCATTACACGGATTTAGGCGGGCTGCCGCTGCCACTCTAACTTTATTGCATTCCATCCCCGAAGCGATGGCTTTGCGAGTGATAAAAAAGTTAACAAGATTTAACGCACCACCCGTTTAAAAAAGAGTGCAACGTGTGTTCGCTCCTGATCGAAACATGCTTCGCGCACATATTGCAAATACGGTTTGGAGAGTTATGACTTGCGAGTAATTCGGGAAAGATTGGCCCTTGAGACAAATGAAGACATAATACAAATGCGATCGCCCGGCGATATGTGGGGACGAGAGGGGTTTTTATCGGCCGCCGATAAGTTTTCATTTGCTGCTCGCGAGGACGAGGTGCACGCGCAGCTGAAGCAGAAGAAATGAAATATGATGAGATGTGACGGACGGAACGGAGCGCTGCGAAATCTCCGCTCGTTTTCAATTTATTGCGCGCACTCGAATAAAAATCTAAACTCGTATTCGTTCAACATGAAAATATTAATGCGCGCTGCGTGGGTAGTGGCGTGCGGGGGTGGGAAATTTATTCCGTCGTACTTTCGCAAACTATTACGTTTTTTACTGCTTTTTGTTCGATCCGGGCGGGCAGTTTAGAGCATCGCGCACTGGCACTGCGAAAAATTTGAATATATCGAGCATGGGGAAGCGCGACACTATCCACCGCCGGCTAGGGGAGGGCGTGGAGGTGGCGGCGGCGGCGAGGGTGACAAAGATAGTCCCCGACTGCCGAAATTTGAATATAGTGGCGCGCAACTCCGCAAGCAACTCGTTCGCGCAGTATCTCGACTTCATATCGCGACGTCTTCATATCTCGGTGGTAGGGGGGGGCGGCAAGTGCGGGGAGGACCTCAGCGCGTGTAATATAATTTACATAATGCACGTTATCGAACTCGCGGGGTAGGAAATATTCGGAAAAGTTTATAAAGCGCGAAGGTCGTTGGCGAGCACTCACAGAGATTAATGTCGGGGCGGAGGGGGGCTGTAGAAACCTATGCGGGAGGGAGCGGCGGCGGTGCGAGGAATGGAGCAGCCACCGGCCACATCGGGATCGGAAACGCGGAAAGACAGGAAAGACAGATAAATTGATATATAGAGACGTGCATGTTGTGTCGAGCGCGCACCGTTGATTGAGATATATCGGGGGCATGACGCGCCACCCCCCCATGCACATCCCCAGCGATCGGTCCGACATCGGTCATCACTCATAATCTCATTCAATACTAAGTGTTTTTAAGAGTTAGAGTTGGAAGAAAGGATCAAATTAAAAAAGAAAACTAGTATTTAAATAATTTTAATATTTTAAGGGTTTTGATCAAATTCAACACCCTGGATGAATATATCGGTTCATGAGCAACTTCTTTCACCTCTCTAAACACGCTTGGAGGGCAATTTCAACGATTTGTTAAAAAGGTAATTAAAACTTTTCGCGTTTTCACATGCTTGGGACCTGTCTGCCTCCCCGCGGGGAATTGCCGGATGAGCATGACATGGAGGGCGCGGATCAGGTCGAACATAAGGACGACGAACTTTCACCTCTCGGCGCCGGCGCCACGCGTCGAAAATCCCCCAAACACGAAAAGTTAAAATTATAATGAGGACCGATCGGATGTTTTGACTAAACTTAAAATGTAAACGTAAACGCGAGTGAAAATGAGAGTGAGTAATTAATTATTTATCGCGAGAAATACGCCAGAGGCGGCACAGCCAAGCAAATTGATAATTGATTCTTTGCCGGCCCTTTTGGTCTGTTAATTCGACCGAAAGCTCGTATTTAAAGTTTGATGTTAAACTTTTATAAAAGCTAACCGAATTTTGAGACGTTTAAAAGTTTCCTTAATTGAGGTTAAGTCAGCAATTCCAGGAACTTCCTTTTCCGATCCACTGTGAGATTGCTACATTGGTGGTGAGTCGACTAGCCGGCCACTCATCTACCTAATTCTGCATTCCCGGGGCGGGGGGCGGCGCTCGTAAATTGATACACTCGCCTCGATTCTTATTAATGACGAGCCTTACTTTTTAAACGACAGTTTTATTGTGGCTTCTTAAGATAACTGTGGGCAATAATGGTCCGGTCTCGGGGCGGCCCGTCGTTGCCGTCGCCGCCGTCGCCACCACCGCCGCCACCGCCGACCGCGCGCCGGAGTAACAGTCAGTCAGTCTCGGCGTCTAGCTGTAAAAAGCACGAACGGTTACTGTTAGCGCGGCGCGCATCCTGCCTTCCGACGCCGCTCCTGGCTCGGTGGCGGCGGGCGCGCCGCGGCGTGTCGGTGTGGCGCCAACCGGCTCGGCGGCGCCGTGCGAAGGGCGCGCTCCGGAGAGGGATGAGGGGGAAAACGCAGCGTAAGTGAAAGCTCTTCGGGCAATCGGCCAGACCGCCGTTAGCGTCGCTTTTCCTCCTTTTCCCTCCCTCCCTCGAAATGTACACTTTATATACCCAAAGGGGACGTGCACATCTAGTCATAGCCTTGGTAATATTATGCAGCCAAGTATACATATACCTACGTCATTTTTCAACGAATTAAGTTCAAAAGTAATTTTCGGGGGCGCTCTGTATTTCTTATACGTTTTTTTTCCAGTGAATTTTGTTAAAATTATAAATGTCCCTCCCTACCTGTTTTCCTGGTAGAATATGCGCAGGAAAATATTTCCCGCAGCTATTTGGGGAAGACAAATAAAGATATGAAACAAAAAATTATGGCTGAAATACGTAAGTCGTGCATGTCGTCACACATGTTAGAAAAGTGGGAACGGCGAGCGGCTGTGGGGGGTGGGGGGCGCCTTGGCGGAGGACTACTACCGAGATTAAAAATGTAACCGACTCCGGTGTCCAATATTTATGTAGGCCACAAATAGCTTTCTCCCCGCATTGCTCTTTTCTGATGTCAAAACGACGATACACGATCACGTTGCGAAGTCCATGCCGCCGCCGCTCGCGGGGGCTGCAAACGACGACGTTAACGCAAACGGTCGGCTTTTTTCCCTTCTCCTGCGAACGTTTTTTTTTTCTTCTACCCGTCCGCGCTGCCATCCACTCACTCGGCGCGCAAGAAAATAGTTTCGTTACGTATGCGTACGTAACTGCTAGCTGCCCCCCTTGCACCCACCCCCTGCTTCGCAACAGTGTGTGTCGTATCTGTGTCATATACCGGTCGTCCTGCAGGACGACAATCGATTAAGATAATATGCTTAGTCTAGCAGGAAAGCTTTTATGCGAATCCGCGAATATGAAAAAGTTTTATATACGAGCTTCGCCGACGGTGACGGCGGCGATGGCGGTGGTGGCGGTGGCGTCGAAGGGTGGCGCGTCCTTCGATCACCGCGCGAGGAGGCATCGCCAAGTTTTAAGCAGGCATTTAGAGTCCGACGTCGTAAAACGCCCTCCCGACGAACGGTGAGGTCGGATAGTTTGTGCCGCGCCGCCCCCTTGTTGCCACCCACCGAAAAGTTACCTAAGTAGTTATGTCACCCGCCCATGTAATAACAAGAGAAAGGAGTCCCGTTTTTTGCGCGCCAGCAGGATTTTAGTAGATTAGTTCGGACTTTGTAAGCGCTGGTTTAGCGGAGATTTTTGAATGTCGCAAGTTTCAATGCAATCACCTTAAAAAAGTTCGCCGGTTGCCAATTGTTTAATATGGTTTTTCTTTCTGTTACAGATTATTGCATCCTCGACCAACGGCCATTTTGAAATAGCAACACGGCAATCGGGTATCTATTTACACACAACACAACGTGATCTGCTATTTTTACTCCTGTCCTCAAATGTCAGCGCGCAAAGTTCTGCTAAAAAAACCGAAACTGTGCGAACTCTGTTGCAAAGGATGTTGCAAAATGTTTCTAAATGTTGTTTAAATGTTGCGACTCAGTCCAACTGATAAACCACAATCCAGCATGCGAGCAACTAGAAACAACAACAACAACAACAACCAACACACAGCATACAATAAAGTAAAACTAGATTAAAAACAATGATCTCGTTTTAAACAAGTTAAAGTAAAATATGTAAAAGGGAGGATACTATAAACTAAACAAAAAAACTACGCTCATTAATTAATTGTTTGTACAGATATATTGTAACTAACTATCTACGAGTATAACGCTACGTCCCACGTAAATTAATCTATAGAGTGTCAATT
>JAODGB020021515.1:0-20742 GCA_027574905.2 Earota dentata | reverse complement strand
GTATCTTTATTGGTTGATATGCTCCATAAATAAATATCCATGGTCGTTTTCAATTGTAGCAGTAATGAGGATGATGATCGACTGTTGATGCTGTTGGATTTTCAATCAGAACAAGCAACAACATTGTAAATAACTTTTCGATTCCAATCCGAAAGCACCTGTGAACAAGTGAGTCAAGTCTTGGATTCAATTAGGAGATTAATCGTGAAATGTGTTTTACTATGGGTTTACTTGAGACGGCAGAGTTGTTGTTGGGGCTGATAGCGAACTCGCACCATATTCCTTTTACAACCCAAAATATTTTATTACACACCGTGTCGCTCCGAGAGGAGCAGGTAGAAATTCAGGTAGAATTGTTTTAAATGTCTTAGGCAGGTCATCCCCGCGTGCAGGGGGGTGTATTTTGGAAGGGTAGGTTTGTATCGTAATGGCAACGAGATGTATGCTAACTAATAGTATGTGGGTATAACAAATGTGATGTGGGATGATCAATGATGGATCGTGCACAATCCAATTGGATTATGGTTCTTGTATATTTAATCATTCTCCCTAAGAGCAAACAGGTTTTGTGTTAGAAGCAGTAAGGAGTTATGATGATCAGCTGATCGCAGCTAAACTGCTAAACTGTTGATGCAGTCGAATCAGAACTGAAATATGAAGCAAAATATGCAAATAAGTAGTTGATTAATGAGATGCTGATGTGTTTAAAAAACATTCAATCTAATGTAGCTTCTTGCAACTATGTAGCTGCGTGCCTGCAACTGCAACATGAGGCTACAACTCGCACTCTTTCATATTAACCCAATATACAAGAGCAACTCTACTCATATACTCCTTCGATGAGCTAGAATTCGTCTTCGGAGGAATCTTGCTGGCACAACCTTACATGCTTAGACTCAGTAAATGCAGCCAAACTGACCCCAACCAATGCATCCCTCACAGCAGTTATTTCCTGGTTCTCAGCTGTAGTTGTCAAAAGGGGCTCCAAAACAGCCAGCACAACCTAAATGTTGTCACACCCCAAAGTGTTCACATCGAACTTGGTCCGCAAACTGTGTAGAACGACTGGGTAAAAAGTGATTCCGATAGTTTCCAGGGCGCACTACACGTCACGCACCTTCGCTTTGCGCTCCGCTATACAGGTGAAAAAATATACTCCTTCAACATTGAAATTCGTTGAGATAACAGTTACCCGGGGGCTTTGCAAAACGGCGAACACGATTATCGCTTCTGATTGCCGGTACGAATTGCTATTTTCGAGTAATTCGTATGGCATTATTTCAATTTGGTGTTTGTACCTATGAGGAAGGCAATTTTTAATTAAAACTTAAAGTTGTGATTGCGATGGTATTACTGCTTCAATCGGCTCGGGGAAATCAGTAAAAATCGTAGTTTAATTCCTAGCTCCATATGATTTGGAATCAGAATTACGTGCGATTGGAAACCATTCAAAATCACAGGCCGTTGTAAATATAATGTCAACGGTATAATAAGGTACAATGAGTTCGCATCCAAAATCAACGGTTTCTTCAATTCCTTTGCAGAGGATGCACAATCAGCTCAGGGCTGTAGCTCTTGATTGGAACGGCGGCATCACTGATCACTGATCGCAGCGAAATATGGAGCTCCGGTGTATTCAAAACTACCGCCAATCTTGCCACTGGCTCCTTTGTGATTACCTTTTAAGTCAAGAGATGGAGCTAGATTGGCAGATTCCTGCTCTAGCACACATTGTGAGAAATTGCTTCCACCACTCCCAACTAACTGGGACATTCAATATCCGAAATGATGATTCACAGTAGTCCAAGTTAATGACTTTTTTCTTGATTTTAGTGTTGTCCCATTGTAACATTGAGTTTGATTTACTTTGACCGATAAACTATGCGTACGGCGAGTGAGAATCGTACTGACTGTAGGAAACACAGCTCAGCATTGAAATTCACCGTCTACGGTCTATTAGGTTCGTATGTGATGGATTGCCACATTTGTCATGATATAACTCATAACGTTACACGGTTGCACCTGCACACAAAATGAATTCTTGTTGAAAGACAGAACATAGCCTTTCAGTCTACTTCAACGTGTAACATGACCGAAGATTGCCAATGCTGGCTCCAGTAGTTGTACATATATGTATATATGTATTATGCTCAAAGATTGAAACTATGGAATTGAAGCGCAGATTGATCAATAGTTGCACAATCAATATGTAAACAGAAAATGTAACTTACAAAAAAAGAAGCACGCTGTTTTATTTTATCAAGGGAATAACTGATAGCATTCATTAGTTTAAAAACTTGTTATTCCAAATTCAAACAAATATTTAATTACATATGTGTATGTACACTTTACTCATCGATTATGACAACGTTGGTTTGTAGTCCAATGTTATTGGCTGGCCGGCAATCAATGAGTGCGCATTGTGTACATAAAACGCATTCATGTGTTATCTGAAATATTTTTTTTATAAATAACTGATAATAATAATTGCATGTTATATTATCGTATACTGTACACTGCAAACTGCTAGCATATTTCACATCAAAGCAAAGCGTTGACAAAGGTTGCCCACGAATAATACATTTCGCAAATGGTTTCTTATGGAAATCTGTTTTGGGCACAAATTTAGATACTTTGTCTTTTGGGTTGAACATATTGCTTAATTGAATCGGTCAGTGAGGTTTATACATAAAAAAAGTTGTCAAAGTGCCGAGTGCCATTCGGCGTTTTCTGTTTTCTCCTGCAAAATGTGCCAGTAACGCGAAGGGTGTCGTGCGGGAAACGTGTGTGTGGTTATCATGGTCACAGTGGACAATCTAGTTGCAAAATTATGTCTTCTAGTTTTGGAGCGGAATGAAGAAGGTACATTATATTCAAAAACAAATTAAGTTTTAGTTTTCTGCATTGAATTAGTTTGTTATTTTGTGCGAATATGTTTTGGTTTTTGCAGTCGGAAAATTCGTATTGATTTTCCATTTTCAACCGCGCTTGCGCGATGTGTCTGACTTGTACAAGCTGTAACAAAGTTTTAAACAGTGTTTGGTACTGTTTAACATTTATAGATCACTAAGCATTGAATATCTCAGAATGTGCTAACATTTTCAGCTGTTGTAAAAGAATGGCGGCTTTTGGGCCAAGAACAAGACGGGAATCTGCTTTTCGGGTGGGTGGAAACATCGCAGACAACCAACAATACGTCAAAGAGCCAGATTGGCCACTATTCATACACGGAAAATACGTTGAAAGTTCTGCATACGTTCGAAGAGCAAATCAACGTGATCCAATCCTCAGTGAACGCAAATCGGTCCTTATTGGGATACGTCCTAAAGGAGGAATTCAATAATGCGTTCGTCTACAGACCGTACGTGGTTAAATTGGAAAGTCGCGAAGTGTGCGCATTAAATGTAGAGCGCACCAAGCAGATTATGATACAGTTTCTTTACAAGAAGCAATCGGTGTTGAATGAGAAGCAAAAGGAAGCTTTCCTCCTGTTGATTCACGAAGAATGCGTGCTGCAGTATCAGGTGACGCAATCGGCCGACACGTTCGCGGTGGAGAACTTTCTGGTGGAGTCGCTGGTCCGCGTATTCATTTGGGCTCAATGGGATCCGGTGCATCAAACGCTCTATTATATTCACTACAAAAAACCGATGAAGTGCCTGGTCGAAGGAGAGGAGAACGAGCACAGTTTTAAAGTCTCACCGACGCTCAGCGGATTACAGTTCCACGATGATTTGCCGCATGAAACTGTCGTAAGACTTGCGATTGATTAACCATTGCTAAATAGAATAAAATGTGTCTCATTGTAAGATATTTTTTTAGCTTAACATTCCGCTCAATTTGCCGCATTTATCAATGAATCCTTGCAACATTTACGAGGATGACACAGTGCCGCTCCGAATTCATAACTGCTCGTTGGATTTGATGGTGCTGACTGATTCGGAAGGAATAGCGTGCATTTGTCATCATTACCTCTACCAGCCTGTACAAGAGACAACTAATCTGGAAGACGACGACTCAACGCCGGTACACTTCGCTTATTCAGTAACAGTACTTCATCAAAGTTGTGTCCTGCACTGTGTAATCCCAGGAATAAAATGGAAGGAGGCCAAAACGATTCGACCACTCTTTAAACTCTATGGTAACACGATGACTGAATTTTTATTTTCGCAAATATTAAGCTTGTTAATGGTCTTGACATTTAGATGACCACATGATGGTTTACATACCTGGAATCTGCACCCAACTGCTAGACATATCAATGGTTCATGAGCCATCAAATCATATAACTACCGAAATTGGTCTGCCCTACACGGACACATCACAGATCTGCCTCACGCCGCTGATTAAATTTGGCACATATTCTGTGCTAAATCTTGCCACTTTGGAAATCATCGATCTTCACGTGCCAAACACGCAACTGATTGAGACTTTCAGGAGCGCGACAACGCTGGAAAATAAGTTAGCGATAATTCATTACTTCCTGGTTCATCAAGGCGATATGGACACCGCCATTGAATTAATTTCATCGCAAATTGAGTCGCAAACGATTCTCGGCTTCCCGCAAATGTTGAAAGAGTTCCTCTTGGGAAGTTCCTACGCTTCCGTACAAAGAAATCTTCCCTCCGACGCCTCACAGCTGATTAACTTACTTCCGGTCACAACTCAAGGCGTCGGTTGTGATTTGGAGGTACAGATGAACGGCAGAACAATCTCGTTGTCGCAGGATGCTCTGTGGAACGCCAGTATGATGCTGCTCTCGCCGCAACAGAGAATCGTTCCATTCAGGGTGGACTTGTGGGTGAAGCTTTGGGATATTCTTGTGTGCAGTGCAAAAGGCAAACAGAGATTCAAGCCCAGCCTTGTGGTGGAAAAGCTGTTGGTTTCATTGGTTTGCTACAAACCGGAAGCGCTGTCGAGATCAAGTACACCGATGTCCCCAGGTTCGAGCATCGTGCTATCCAGCACAACGGATTTGAGTACGATGAAGAGTCAGAGCGATGCTCTACCATTCTACGAGGTGGAAAGTTGCACCGCCAGCAAGCAGGAACATATTATTTCGGTGGTATGTCCTAAAAACAATTATACGTTGTCAATCAATGTGATAATGTTGTTAAATGTTTCTAGAATTTGCGAGAATTAAGCATGCATTTGCTAAAGCAAAGCACTGAGAACAAAATGAGCCGCTTTCAGTGGCAGTCACAAACCCCAATGCACGTGCACGCCGTGGCAACGCGTTATATCGCTGCGCAGCTGGAACAGTCCCGACTTTTGTGCCAAATTCTTTGCAAAGCCGCCACCTTCGACGCGAGATATGAGCACGACAAAGGATTCGTATACATGTAAATATATTCTGATATATACAGATACAAACACCCTTCTTACGTTTATTTGATTTTAGCGATCAACTTCCAGAGGAAAAGCGCTACATATTATTCAACACATTGGAGCGGTACTTTCTCGCGGTGGAGGCAATTGCATTTCCTCTGCCGTTGGGCTTCACATCATTCTTCACGTTTCTAGGCTACAGAACGTTGAAATTCAACATATTCCTGCAGTATGTTCATCGACACGTGTTCGAACTGCAAGTGGACGTAATGAAAATCATCATGGCAGACATAGACGACACCAAGGAAGGTGTACAAAAGAAAATTAATCTGCTTTCGCTTTTGCCGCGCTCTAGAGCGAAGCGATTGATGAATCAATGGAACCACCCAATAAGTCTGATGATACGGGCCAGGGAACACGCGACGAATATTCTCTCCGGGGTAGAGGGGCAGAATGCAACGCGGGTGCACGCCGTGCAGAAAAACAGAAATCAATTTGGTTTGACGGCATTTCCGTCCGCTGATAGGCTGTCGCCACTGGATACATTCTTGGACTTGCTCACCGCCAAGGCGAGCTTAACTGATTTGGACTTTGGGTTGTTAATTGAAGCAACTGTTGCTTCTATGGAAGAAATTAACGTTAATAGTGATTAATGTAATTTTGATGGGACTGATGTGCAATATGTATTACGAATCTCTCAATATAGATGTATTGTATTATTTCAATACATCTCACAGTTTTTGAACCAAATGTCAAACTCCCTAAGAGGCTTTTTACTTTTATCATAAGTTGAGAAGCACAACAAGAAGTAGTCCTCAACTGTTGCTGGATCAATTCTGTCAGCATTAATCATAAAATACAAGTATGTGAGCTAAAACAAAGCAAACATTTAGCACACCAGGAGCACAAAGCAATCATTTTCACACTTACCTCTTTGATATAGTTTTTTAATGACTTGTGTTGTTTCAGCATAATCCTCAGCAATTCCTTCAAGTGCTCCCATTCTCTATCCAGTATTAGATTTCTGATGACTCTTACTGCAAAAGCATTAGACTGCCAATTGATAAGGTCTAACATGTGATTGTAACCTTCATTGCAAGTGCGACTAAATTTTAAGTGTGCTTTCTTTGCCTTATCCTTCTTCTCTGGCTTTGATGATTCTGATAACAATTTCAAGGCCTCCCGCAAGCTCTTCTTCTTCAATGTAATATAATTACCCTGGACTGCTGTCTTGTTGCTATTTAATTCACCTGATTCTTCAGGAGAGCTAGAATGATCTGCTTTATTTTTGAGCCATTTTGCTTGTGGTGCATCAACTAAATGACTTGAAACTTGAGAAGTTGCTGATGGTTCTGATAGTTCTGAATGTTCTTCCGAATTGATTCTATCTTGTATAGAGAATGTTGTACACTGTGATTTACTTTTATAATGATCATTAATGCCTTCCAATATATTCTCTATAGTGTCGTCCAGCGCAATATCCGAGGAACGTTTCCTTTTCCTTTGTTTTCCATTCCTCTGTGAAGTATTCATTTTCGATTTATCACGGATACACTTAATACATTAATAGCAATTAACGTGTTTAAAACGTGATTTGCAGTTGTTGGATGCACAACGGACGCAACGCAACGTGATGAACTTTGGTTAGAGCCGTTAGAGCAGGTTAAAGGGGCATTTGGTGATGCTGGAGCGGGTCGAGGGGCTCGAGGGGTTATATATGTTTTGTGGGTTCGAGCCAGTCTGTTATATGCGACAATTTGCGATTTGTGTGGGTAATTCATATTATGTTCTTGGTATCTTATTAAGGATGTTTAGAAATTGATAAAATCACAGTGGCAGTGCTTAGTGGTCACAGTGCAACTTATATACATACATATTTTGATTTAAATTAGCAAATCAACAATCATTATTTGTCATACATGATGGATACAAACATGGGCAGTAGCATTTTTCAAGGTGGAAGTGTAAATGTAGACAATGCTGCACAAAATTTGGAGGAAGAAGAAGAGATAGAAGATCTCAAGCGAAGACAAGAAGAAGTAACAATATAAATATTTATGAAACTTCTTCATCCTAAGTTACATTCTCTATCTTCAGATTCAGTCTTTGTTGACAAAAGCAATGGATGACTTCAACTATGATGATCAAAGCACAGTTAATTCCTCTGTTAATGAATCCATGGACTACACACAACAATATAAACAAGCTGAATTGGATAATCAACTTCAAGTAATGTACAATATTAGAGTGAAAGAAGTGGAGTCTCTTCATGAAAAGATGCAAGCTAAAGAACAGCAATTGGCCGACTTGAAAGCTCAGATGGTTCAGTCACTGATGCTCTCAGAAGCTGATAATGATAAACTAAGAACTTCCTTGAAAAATTCACAGGAGTTGCTGGGTAAGAATTTAATCCAGCTCTTAATTTTATTCTCATTGGGGTATTTTCATGTGCAGTGGACAAATGCAATCAAATTCAACAACTTAATGATGAAAAGGACAGGGTATTGGTTGATAATGACAATTTAAAGCAAGTGTTGAATAAGTTAGAGGTTGAGAAAAAGGCTGTGGATTATAACAATCGAGAACTACGAGAAAAGATCGCGATTTTGGAACGTGGACGAGGCACCAATCCTCTTTCAGACACAGTTTTGCAGGAAAATCACCACATGGAAGTAACAAAGTTGCAGCATAATTTGGAGACCGCTTTCATTAAAATTCAACGACTCGTAAGCTTTCATTGACCTTCTTAATTTTAGTGTTAAACTTGTTAAAAATTACAGGAAAAGGAAAATTTAACTCTTGCTGAAAAGCTGAAGGCAATGGTATCGGAGAAGGCGGATTTGGTCGCGAACAAAACGGAAGTGATCAATAAACTAATGCAAAATGTAGATCACGCACAAGAACACAATCGCGAATTGTTAAACAACGTGGCACGTCTGACGGCGGAAAACGAGCGATTCAGAACGCAAATTCAGGAATTGGAGTCCAGTGTGCTTATCATGAAGGGATTTACAGATAAGACAGAAATTATTAAGATACTCCAGAAAGAGTTGGACAAAAGTAAACATTTGAATACGAAGCTGACGCTCGAATTTGAGAAGATGCACAAAGAATATGTAGAGGTGGCGAAGAGTTGTAATACGAAAAGTAAGCAAATTCTATTATTGGAGGAGACTGTTGCAGCATTGGAGAATAAACCTACAATGAATAGCAACGCAATGCAAACGTCCAAGCTTATGGAAAGTTTTTCGGTTTCGGACAAGCTTCGTGGTATGTAGTGTAGATTTTGAACGCCGCAATCATATCCTAATTATAGCGCTTATTACAGACGAACTTGAAAGTTATAAAGAACAATGTCGCCAAAAGAATATGCTTACAAATGGTCTCCAAGAAAAGGTTCAGCTTCTTGAAGAAGACGTATTCAACCTCAATAAAAAGCTAGAGTTATCTTCACAGCGTGACAGTCTGACGGCAGCATTACAAGAAAAGGCAACCCGCCTGGAAGAAATTATTTTAAACAATAAAAAACCATCAAGCGACACAAAAGCAACAAATACTGATAATATCATTCCAGTAATACCGCAATCCACTGCTCCGTCGGATGATGTACTCTGCTTGTACAAAACCAAATTCGAAACGGATCTTATCGAAAAGGAAATCGAACTGAGAAAAGAACTGCAGCTGGAATTCGACCAGAATTACGAATCCATGCGGCAGAAGTACAACATATGCGATAAGTGTTCAAAACTTGCTCAAGAATTAAAAGTCAAAGAGGTACAAATACAAGAGATACAAGCAAAGATGTTAGAGACCGTCAAGGCGAGCCAGGGCGCATGCGAAATGTGTCATGATTTGAGCATGAACCTGCTGCGGAACGTGGAAATTATCCAACAGCAGGAGGCGGAGTTGGAGCACCACCGCAACAACCATGAGTTGGACAGGAAGACCATCCTGCAGGTAATGGAGAAGTGGAAATCTGCATTTGAGAGCTTGGAGCAGGAGAACGCCGCGTTGAAGCAACGCTTGGAAGGCGCCATTAAGTCGTTTACTGCTGCGCAAACGGAGGCGGCGTTGGTGCGCAAGTCCGAGGACGAGTTGCTGCAATTTGTGCATGTGAAGGCGAAGGAAGCTGCAGCCATCTTTAGTCGTGATGCGATGCAACGGGCTAAAGAATACAACGACAAAATAGGCGTGGTGCGAGACAAAATTGATAGCATTTCATGGAAGACCGACCTTCAAGTGATGGAAATTGAGAAGAACTTCAATAAAAAGCAGGCGACAATTAAACAGTTATATCTCAGGGAGAAACCACAAATTATAGACTAAACTTACATGAAAAGAGGAGTTGTTTTTAATATTTAATGTGTGTAAAGCTGAAATTAATGAATCATATGCGCCAAATTCCAGTTTTGCTTAATTTCTAATGGCCCCTCAATGTTGATGCCATCCTTGGTGATGGATGCTATCTGGTACTTTGGGAAGCTGCGGGCATCGCGGTAGAACAGAACCTCCATGCATTTCTTGACCAGCTCAGTGGCTTCATTCTGGTTCATGTTGGGATTCTTGTCCATTGCTGAGCGCAGAATTGGCAATGCCATGTATGCACCATAGCCTGTGCAGATTGTTTTGTCCATGTAGGCAGTTCCAAGCTTGTCCACAGTTCCCAAGAAAGGTTCACCATTCTTAAAATGATAATATAATAACTAGAGTATGCATTTCTTTGAAAAATTAATACTAATAAGAGGAATGTACTTACTTCCATTCCACCAATGACCAGATTATTCCAGAATGGATCAAATTTATTCCTTCTGTTGTACATGATTCTTGTCAGCCAGCAGTACATTGATTTGGGTTTGATTTTGAAGCCATCATCCAAACATTCCTCATCAATTCTTTAGAAATATATGTCAATATTTGCCTCAACCTACATAATGTGCAGGTATATGTACTTACATCTTTTGCTCAATCAAATCTTGTAGGTATTGAAAGTCACCATAATCCCCACCTGCACCCAGAATGATGTTATCATTTACTTTTAACAATCGTGGGCAGTTTCGAAAACGCGCAAGTGATCCATAAGAACCCAAGATATCACCAGCCATTACAACTCCTCCATCGAATTTAAGCGCAACAATAGAGGTTGCTGTTGTCACAGGGGCCCTATTTCAAAACAATATTTGTGTTAAGAAATTTTGCAAATCATTTCAATAGTTTCGAGGTTAACTTACTGTGATCGTTGGGCAAAATCTCCGTTGGCATGGTGAACATTAAAGTTGGGGAAATTATAGAATGCACCTGGAGCTGGACCGTTTTGCCAGAAAGGCAGTGCGCCAAAGGAATCAGCAGAATTCATAATTAAAATCTGGTTTTGTTGTGTTAATCACTGGAATATAACCGGGTGCTGGTATGACAGTGCAACTCAGTGAGAGCCGTCAGCGCAAAACAAATGCACAAATGAGACGTTGGAAACCGATGCCGTTGCCGCCTCTGGTGGCCGCTTTGGGCTGTGCCGGGCTGTGCTGGCCGTGCCTAGGCCTAGGCCCTGTCAGTGCCGATTCGCCAACTGCATCGCACTAGATGGCGCATAACTCATCCTCCATTTTGACTCCTACTCCAGCTCTAGTCTCTAGCAGTAGGTAGATACATATGTACATACTTGCAGATATAAAACTGATTATGTAAGAATTTTCGTCAAAATAAAATAAAAACCAAAGCATGCCATTGAAGGTATGAGACTAGAGCTGGAGTTGGAATCAAAATGGCGGATCATGGCATATCATGCACAACCTAACGCACAAGTTTACCAAGTTTACTATGGATGGTTTCTAGGTTTCTCCACTCTTTCTGAATTGACATATTTTCTAACGAGGACTTAAAATTTGCATTATGTGTAGCCATAAGAATATAAATGGTATCCATATCTGCTGGCACGTGAGTATTTTATAATTTTATGTATGTATGAATGTATGTATGTCTGTACATATGTATGTTTTTAAATCTGGTGCGCTCGCGTGACGTATGCGTATTGACGCGGCGGTGGAAAAGAGCAAGATCGCATGAGCGCAGCACGTCCGTGGTCCGTGGGTCCGTGTAGGTCAGTGGGTGTTTTAGTTGCCATCAGTTCACCACGTTCGTCACTCCGGTTGCCATCGTTTGCTGCGTTAGAGAAGAGCCCCGACGCGCGGCCCGACATCACCGAAATCTGCGACCAGCGAGGCCTACCGCCTAGCCGCCACACTCACACAACGCTCATTGTCATTGGCTACTCGGGTAGGTGTTGCGTAGGGTGCTCTTAACCAATTTGGAATACGTCGATACGCGCATACCTCGTCAATCAAGCAACGAGTGAGTATAAACTTTAGTTAAATTACGTGGGCGTGCAAGGGCGTCCAATCCTCCACGCATCTCTCGCGTTTGGCGGCTGTGGCGGTTAATTAGCCGCGCAACGAGTGTCGATTGCACGGCCATCGCGAGCGCCTAGCCGAATAAATCGTAAGTGAGTCGACGCTTAAAAGACGGTTCGCGCGTTCCATCAGGGAGAAATTATGTTTTTAGAAAGGAGATTTAAAATACATGCCCACCTGGGCTACGCGTAGCTGCGTGTGTGCGTGTGCACGCACACTTGGCGAATAGAAATTCTCCGCGTTTATCGTTGACATCTTGTGATACTATGTTCATGGTGTGCCTGTGCCTTGACTTCATTCTTGTCTCTTGTCGTTTCGCTTCTACACTCACTCCTATATACATACTGCAGCTATGAAGAAAAGATTCGCACTTGACAAGGCGGGACATAATTACAAACTGCAAGACGACGTGACTTGAGACTTGACGTGCAGAATAATTCCGAGTGCAATCTTGCAATTGCAGTGTTTGAATTCGCGATTGAATGTGAAAAGATTTCGCTTGTACGAGCGAGTTGCTTTAACATGTAAGACAACCTATGACAATAAATCTAATTTCGCTCATATTTTTACTTGGTGTATCTAGCATTGTAGTAATGGACGACAGGAAAGGGAAGTAGGCGTAGAATTGAAGGCGAAAGTATTACATTCAGACCGCGTACAAGACGTTATTACTTGATTCCACATGCATTCGAATCTTAATGAGAATCTGTATTGTATTATTTATTATCAATTGGCAATAGGTCTTTGTGATTGAACGTGTTCCGAGCTGACCACATTGAAGCCGCAATGCCTGACAAACATGTCACGGAAATAATAATAGAAAAACGAAGAAAAACAAAGTCCGCACGACGGGAACGTGGTATAAACAAAGTGGTTTCTAATCGAAGCTGCGCTCATTGTGAATAAATTAAACATGCTAACTTATCGCTTCGTAGAAATCATAAACAGTTGTTAACAATCGCTGTCGAATTATGTAGTTTCAGCTTTCATTCCAAAAGGTATTAATTGGCGACGATTCTCATGTTGTACTTCTGTCCAAGAGCCTAATTAAGTGCAATACATAATATTATTATATTTTCCTCGTCAAGGTTAGTAGAATGTTTTTACCCGCGTAATTGCTTATTAATCGCGTGGAATTAAATTGTATTCAATTCATCTTTGCTTTAACTTGTTGAACTTGGCTAAATTTAATGCTACAATAACACAACACACAGTATAGAATTGAATAGAGTGTAGACAACTCGTTATTCTGCGTTGCTTATTCTCACAGCTAAAGTTAGTATGTATGTATTGTAGCCTGAATCGTCCATAAATTGTAAAGCGTGTGGTTGCGGTGCTGCCGGATTGTAAAGTTTCGTTTCTTTTTGCAACACCGCGCGTGCATTGTATTGTTTCGTTGTTGATTAAAATCGCTGCCGGCGGCGTTTTCCTGCGGGCATGTGGCTACGATTGCCGCGTGTTGGGCGAGCAGTGCACAAAACAGCGTGCCGCAGCAGGAGGAGGTGGAGGAGGAGTACGGCTTGCGCGCTGCAGGTACCAGTCGGCGACTGGTACCGTGCACATCGCATTGAAATAAAACTCCGCGACCATGTTTTGCTTAATTCCCCACATGCTGCCTCACAACGCAGCGTTCGCTTCGTGGTGCGCCTTTTTTCCCTCTCTTTGGTGCAACTCGAATTCAAGTGTTGATGTTTCGTCAAGAGTCAACACGATATGTGACATGCCTGCACGTCTTGCAGGACAATGCACCGCGCCACTAGACACTCACCGAATGCAAAATTATTTTCTAAACAAATTAGTGCTGCGGCGCACGTTTATATTGTTCTAATATGTTGCGGTTGAGAAAGAAAGTGTTCCGCGCATTGGCGTTGACCCGATGTTTTGGTCGTTATTTAGTACATAGTTTGCTTTCCTATCGCACACGGCGCACAAGCGGAAAGTCAGCAGACGGACCGTTAGTCCGATGGGTCCAATGCGAAGACCCTGTTTCAATCCTAGGCTCCCTAGGTGAATGAATGAAGCATATATCTAAGTGAAATATGTCATTTTAACAGAACAGGTGTGCAGTCATTTTCGTGGGGTTCTCATTAGTGCACAATACCTGTGAATTGTTAAAACAATTGACTTGCTACAGGCCCATTGTCTCGGCTTGTGCAGCCATGAACAAAGAAAGTCGACAGACTTGAACAAACGCGAACTATTGCAGTTCAACGTAAACAATGTTATGTGTCGGATTTATGAGATGAACCAAACTACAATAAAAATGGTTAGCTTTCGTTTGACGCTTGCATTGTGTTCGTATTTAGGACCAATTGGTGGACATTGCGTCAATGTATCAACAATACTATTTTATTACCATGCATTACATACTTGTTGCTGGTTGTGCACACAATCATTTCAATGCAGTTGAACGAAAGAAAGAAAAAAAAACAAAAAAAAACACTTGAATTCAACGACCTAGAAACAAAAACAACATTTTTGTAACGCTGCCACTGCGACGCTTTTAAAGTGTGGCACAGAATCGTGACCTTCTAGTGCCACATAATGCACACGAACTCAGGCTGCAGTTGACGGTTACCGTTAGATTCAGACTTTTTGTCGCAACTGCAGCCTCCAATGCCTCCATATTGAGCTGATTGCCTAATTTTGATTCAATTATTGTTTGCAGAATGGCTAAGGTGTTAAAATGGGCTCAAAACACGACGCAGGGCAAACTGAGCATCAACAAGAACAGCAATGCCAGCAACTCGGAGAAAAAATGGTTGCACCCACCTGAAGCGCTACAGAAAGGGCACATAGCATATCTGGTGAAGTTTCTTGGAAATACGGTAGTTGATCAACCGAAAGGTATTGAAGTAGTGAAGGAGGGCATTAGAAAACTACAGTTCAGTCAACAGTTGAAAAAGAGCGAATCAGGCGCGGCGAAAATGAAGAAGCTCGAGCTGACTATCAGCATTGATGGAGTTGCCATTCAGGAACCGAAAACGCACACCATCTTGCACCAGTTCCCGCTGCATCGCATCAGCTACTGCGCCGACGATAAGGGAGAAAAGAAATACTTTTCGTTCATTGCAAAACAACCAAATCAAGGTGCTGTAAACTACATGATGGCCTGCATAGATTATTAATTTATCTTGTAATCTTTTAGGTAATGAAACCGATGACAAGCACGAATGTTTTGTCTTCATATCGGACAAGCTGGCCGAGGAAATCACGTTAACCATCGGGCAGGCATTCGAGCTGGCATATAAACGCTTTCTGGAAACTTCCGGCAAAGATCTGGACTCGCATCGGCGTGCGATCCTCACGCAGCAAAAAATACAGCGGCTGGAGTACGAGAACAACGTGTACAAACAGCGTCTACTGGATGTGAGCAAATTCACCAGCTGCCGTTCGGATCTAGACGCTTATATGCGCAAACGCGAAATTAAGAATATCTTGGAAGTCATGCTGCCATTGAATGCAGTCGAACAAAATGGCCAAAGCGAGCATCATCATTCGAGCAACGACATGTCGTCGAATCAGCTGTTGGATTTGGATACGGAGCTTAACGGCACTACTAATGGCAACGGTAAGACTTGAAGCGAAACACAGCAAGTCGAAGTAAATGTATTCGTCTTTATTTTTTCAGCTCCGCCAGTTCCCCCACGTAATTTTGATAATCAACCAATTGTCGGAACAAAACTACAAAATCTGCTCTTGAACGACTTGGAGGAGGATGATGACGATTTCGATCCCAGGTCGTACGAGAGCAGTCACAATCAGAATAACATATTCGCCAACGGAAACGGGTCTGCCAGCGCCAACAGTCCGCCGTTATGTAAGTGCATATCATTACTTTATTACGCATTGTGATAACCCGGTGTTTTAGTGGCACCGCCTCCGAAAGCGGCCAAACGCAATAACGTCAACAACAACGACAGCCCGGTGCGGTCCTTCGGCCAGGAGTTATTCGGCAGCACGGCGAACCATTTCGGGCAGGCAAAGACGCTCGATCCGTTCGAGATGGGCGACTTTAACACTACGTCGCCATCGTCCCAGTTCGAGAATGATATCGGGATGCTTGACAAGCGCATCATGGAGATGAAGACTGGCTTTAGTCGTGGCATTAGTTTTGGCAACGAAGATTTTTCGTTAGAAAGTTTAGATCCGTTGAAGAACTAAACGAATCGTTTAGTCAAGCACATATGAAACCAACGCGCAAACGCTGTTACTAAGCAATACTCTAAGGCCTCTAAGCTAATAGAGAACGTGATCCACAAAACCAAGAGTAAATCCAATTATAAATTGTATTTTTTGTCTTTATGTATATCTTTTAAGTAAATCTATAGAGTGTATATTTTTCTATTTAAACAAGATGCTCTTCATGTGCGAAAGAGCATGTGAAACAAATCGTCACACTTTCTAAGATCATGAAAATGAATTTAATATCAATTGTTATAAAATTGTTAATAAAGTTTATCAATTATTTATGCCCAGATTAATTTATTAAATCACGACACAGTAAATATCACGTTCGCACTCAAATGGAGTGTAGGTATTTAATCGGACGCTTGCTACAACAGTACAAAGCAAGCAGGAGTTTTAACCATTATCAAATTAATCGATGCTATATTACTAATGGCCGTGGCGGTGATCTCATCCGAATGCGCATCACTTGAAGCCTCTTAAAATGCTCAGTCAAATTGGTAATAATTGAGCTTGCTGATCTCCTGTTGACGTTTATTTTGTATACACTTCTTTCAGATTGGGTATCCGTCACATCGCTATCGACCAAAGCCGACATTGAAAGCTATCCGATGGGAAACTTGAAATCCATTATCGATGGTCCCACAGGAAACGCGATCGGAATTCCGTATTTTTTTACGAGTGATGTCGACATCTATTGCCAGGATTATTGCAGAGACAACGGCTTGGATCCCGCTTATTCTTAACCGGCACCTATGTTCGAGTGGAAGACGAAGGGGAGGAGCGTTTTGCGATGATTTTGCGATTGCGGAGAAGCATACGGAGATGACATTTTTTTAAAAATGTATTCCACCAATTTCTTAAGTTATAAGTATATGCTTTTTCAGTGCCGGACTTCTATGTCAGTAAAATGAAGATTCAGAACATTATCTACCTCGGGACCTATGGACCCACTTCGGATAATACAGCTCGCTGTAAAACTGAACTAAATTAAAAGCTACAAAACCTGCGTAATACATACTTCAAATAATCGATGTATATGGATGTTTATTGTCAACTCTGGCGCTGCTTATCTGATAAACTGAAATCACGATTCGTTGATAACAGCAATGGTTGGATAAAAATATCTTTAGCGATTCGAAATAAAGTAATTACATACCCAGCAAGACTTGAATTAATAAACGAATGCTAGTATGTATTATGTATTTATTAATTAATACTTCTTCAAGGCAAAAATAGCAACCACTTCAAAACTCCGTCTCACGGAAACAAGTTTTTATTCCATATACATATTACAGAGTTTGGAGTTTCTCAATATGTTTCGACCGTTTCGACGAAATGTTTTGAGAATCACTGTCATAAATCAACAAGGTTATTTTTTATGCAGGTACATACAGATTTTATAGACATATGTACTTGGGAATTGTTTTTGTTTTTATGTAATGTAATTGGAAAGACTTGAAACGCTTGAAATCATTGAAACGAATGTATGTAGTACATACGCAGCATGTACACTGATGTACACATAGAGGCGCTTTGTTGTGTTGTGTTGTTTGTATCTAAACGTCATGCGCGTATGCGCACAGACTGACGTCATGCAAAATTCATGTTTCTGTTCTGTATTCATCCAAAATTCGATTAACATTCATAAAAAGATAATATGTACATATATATATACATATATATATAATATGATCAGCATTGGTTGAATATAGTTTCTGGTGGGGCTTTGTAATCAATGTAGCAAATTGCGCCTTGACTAGCGTGAATCATTGTACATTGTGCGGCGTGTATCATTTTCAAAACTACCTCATCATCGTCGTTATCCAGCCAGCGCGCAACATTCACACCATCCACGCTGCACCACACCACACGCTGCGTCCGCTCCGTCCGCTCCTATGGTCCGCTCGGTCCGCTCCGTTCCTGAGTAGTTATTCAGGAGCGCGTTTACAAGTGGTGTCAAGGTTAGCACTGGTCACTGGATAACACTTAGAGCAAGAATATTTGAAGAAGGATTGTGATGCGTTCAGACACCGCCGTTGCGGAATTACAGCCGGAGAAGGCCAGGTAATGACGACTTACGATTATCCGAACGTATGTACTCATGTCGAATTTCAAATCAACCAAGTGCACGTCCCGTCTAAATGAATTTCAAAACAATGCTCACACAATTGTGCAAATACGCACAAATATCGCTTAAAATAATATTTGGTCCAATTTTACTACTACTTGGGTAAGTGCCAGCTCATGCTTCTATTACATAATCATTTTGTAGTGCTTGTTTTTGCATGTCCTTCTGTTGTGAATTATGTATGTATTGTTGGTAGAGCCTTAACTTACTATGACTCTGTCTGATAGCTGGTTCACTTCTAGTTGGCTGTCATGGACCAAGTATTCAAACACAATGTTGAGAACAATTGAGAAGAAAATATTGCAATGTGAGTTATTTCTACACCAATCTTCTCAGAAGCCATGCAACGGAGCTAATTTTCAATTTTAGATTGCTCCACTACATATCGTGGCTGGTTTGTTGATGTTGGTCCTGTGGTGGGACCAGCAGACAGGATATGGACAATATCAATGAATGTTGAATCACAAAAGACCCCCTTGGTGATGCTGCATGGTTTGGGTGCTGGTGTGGCACTGTGGTGCATGAATTTGGATGCACTATCTGCCAATAGGCCAGTGTATGCCTTTGATCTGCTGGGCTTTGGTAGAAGCAGTCGCCCGTGTTTCAGCTCCGATGCGCTGGGAGCTGAAATGCAGCTAGTGCGATCCATCGAGGAGTGGCGCAAAGAGATGAAACTGGAGAAGTTCGTACTTTTGGGGCATAGCATGGGCGGATTTCTTGCCGCCTCCTACGCCATCAATTATCCCGAGCGAGTAAAACATCTGGTGCTCGCTGATCCGTGGGGTTTTCCGGAGAGGCCGCCGGAGCCGATCAAGAAGGACACGCCGCTGTGGATAAAAGCGCTGGCGTACACCCTGCAGCCGTTGAATCCCCTATGGGCGGTGCGCGCGGCTGGTCCGCTCGGGCAGTGGCTCATCAGCACCGCCCGCCCGGACATCACCAAGAAGTTCTCGGTGTTCGTAAAGGAGGAGTCGCTGGTGACGCAGTATCTATATCAGTGCAACTCGCAGCAGCCGTCCGGCGAGAGCGCTTTTCATGCAATGATGTCCGGCTTCGGGTGGGCCAAGCATCCCATGGTGAACCGCATCGAGCAGTTGGACAAGACCGTACCGATCACCCTCGTGTACGGTTCACGCTCGTGGGTTGACAATTCCGCCGGCGAGATTATCAAAGAGAAGCGCCACGACTCGGAAGTTAATCTTCAAGTGATTGTCGGTGCCGGACATCATGTTTACGCTGACAAACCGGAAGTCTTTAACCAGTTTGTGATTGAAGCTTGCGATAAAGCCGACGGCATGTCTCAGCCATTAGCTGGTGCGAGTATACCACAATTGAGTATTTCGGAGCAAGAATAGGAGTAATATAGAGTCAACACTCATTTACTATGATCCAATTTGACACCTCATACCTAACTAATAAATTAGGTAACCACAACATTAAATTATTTCCTCATAGAGAATTCTCATAGACTGTGATACACAACCGGACCGTTTTTTTGTTGTTTTCTTCGTTTCTTAAGAGATTATTTTATTTGAACAAACACGGGTGATCAACGAGCGATAGTGTAATTTCTAAATGGGGATATGCTGGTTGTAATTGTGTGTATGATATAATTGATATATTTGTTAAATACAAGTTTATGTTGCAACTATGTATTTGTCTGTCTGGTACATTTCATAGGCGAACTCTTCGGTGTGGTGCGGATCGAATTCGAGGCCAATGTAGTCGATTTCCAAGCTGAACGGTCCGTCGACTTTGTCGCCCAATGATATGCCAAAACTGGTCACTTTATTTTTGGGCAGTGGAAACTGTCTGTCTTGCACCCTACCCTTTGAGGACAGGAAGAACTTTGAAAATGGTATCTTGGTGACTTGCCAGTAAGGACCTCCTCTTGTGTAAAGTGCATAGTGGTATACATCATGCCACATTATATCAAAATACCCCTTAGAAGCAATGTTCAGCAGATATGACCTACCATCCCCCCTCACCTTTAGCACAAGCATGTTGTAGGGAGTCCAATCCAAGTATGTTTCTCTTTTAAATGATTTCTAGCAATAACAGGAAACTCTTATTAATTCAGTCAATTTTAAATGTGTGTACATATTAAGAAGAATGTCTTACTCTAGCTGGCAATGATTTGATGTTGCAATATCCACTTCTTTTTACTCTTCCATCTTTTGGCACCTTTGTGCTCAATTCACCAGAAAATAATGCATGTCCTAAGCTATTCAATGCCAATGAGCAATGGCTGTATCCTTCACTGTTATCACTATCGCTGGTAACAATCCAATCATTTACATTCTTCTCATTAAACCTCCAGGCAATGTCTGTTTCTCCAGGTCTATAGAGTAATAGTGGATCTGCTTCCAAATGTTCTTTTACCTCCTGCGACCATAGGGCGATTTCTTCTTTTAGTTCTTTCAAACCATCTTTTACTAGCTGTTTGGTGGATGGCTTAGGTCGATTGTCTTTATAACCTCCCTTCGGGTCTTTCTCATAGAACAAATTGTTTGTCGCTGATAGATGGATATTTCGTTCAAAGGCATATTTGGATAAAGCATGTCGAACTGTGCGTAACATTACTGGATTAATTTACATTTATTTACAGAAAACTCGTTAGGTCTGCTCGGTCTACCCCAAACAGAGTGTTGTCAATTGCATCCACTGCATGTTGTGCTTGTGACGGATGAC
>JAODGB020021406.1:0-11374 GCA_027574905.2 Earota dentata | reverse complement strand
GGCGAGCGGTGTCCGTCGGGCGACGAGATGCGCGGACTGCGATTGCCATCCGAGGACGGTATCGTCGAGTGGAAATCGCGCGGTGAATTCGGCGGTGATTGATCGTCATTGTTTGAGGTGCCGCCTGGAAAACAAGAGCGCATTGTAAATACTCGCACAATCATTTCGTGGATAAGTCCAAAGAGGCGTTTGTTAGTTTTGTACACTTTACTTGCAGCGCGGTGGTTTCCGGGAAGCCACACCGCTGACGGTTTACTTCTAATCGTTCGGAAGCCATAGCTCGCACCCGCTGGCCGTGTGCTAGCGGAGTTTGTGGATTTACTGATATTTGCAGCCGAGATCGTCTTTCAAGTTTGCGTTATCGACGTTCAACTTACTTTAGATTTACGTTAAATTGCTTTTATATGGGGGAAATTGTAGGAAATTACGTTTAACGACCGCACATCGAGAGAAAAAACAAGCATTCATGCCGGCCGGCTTTCTTTTGTTTTAACTTAATTATCCCCACTAAAAAATATGTTGGATTAAAGCTTGTCGTAATGTTATCAACATTATAAAAACAAAAACGTAATACTAGACGTGTTCATCAATTAGAACTTCAATTTGCTAAAACCTCTAATATTAAGAATGCTTAAATTACCGGCACGCGTGGCTATTTGAGCGGATTAGAAACCTCAAAACCGACGCATTTTACTAATAATTTGTCGTGTAGTTGGCGGCCTATACGCGTGCACTCAATATAATTACTTCTGCTGGCTATTTTACGAAATTAAAGTGCACTACTAGTGCTTCGTTCAACTATCGCTTTCGATGTCAATCACAAACATAATGCACATGAGCTCATGCGGTCATAAGCTTCTTTCAACTTTTAACTGAATTTGCGCGATTAAATAGCATGTAGGTACTTTGCCAGGAATATAGTCTATATGCATGTATTAAAAGCGCTTACCATTCGGACTCGTTTTCTCTTGCGGCAATTGAGGCTGCAGCCGCCCCCAGTACCATGGTATACTGCGTGGATCCGTCGGCCCGCAGAGTGCCGCATAACGACTGGACGCCGCCGCCAATGCGCCGAAATGAGACATAAGGCCAAGTCTGTAAAAAGTAAGCATAACATTTCAATTAGCTCATCATTCTGCACACATGATGTCGATATTTATATCGATTTCGCGCGTTTTGGTTTTGGCTTCCATGGAAGGTTTGTGGCTTAACCAGGGAGGCCTGAGTCGGAGTCTAGAGAGACTTCAGTGCATTTTCGAGCAGCAGTCTGGCAGGACTTCTTTGAAACCTGCGATATTTGGGAGCAGTCTAATGGGAGGCAGCCGGAAGTGAGCGGAAGAGCAAGGAGGCGAATTCCCTAAGAGGATTTGGCCCTCAGTGTCTTGGCTCCTCGGTCGCGTCTTTGCTGGGACCGCATAGGCCTTTAAGTGCAGCGATATTGTGACATGATCGATAAACAACCTTTTTCGGGGCTGGGTCTTCCTTCTTAGGACCTAAACCGCTTTGCTACGTTCAGTTTTTTGCGTTTCAAACCTTTATAAACATTTTTCATCAAGCGCCAAAGAGTGAAAATATTTAGGTGCAATATTTATATGTACATCTTTATGTGAGCAGCTACAAAGCGATTTGTAATCTTGAGAGATTTTGCTGGAATAAATAGATGTTTGGGGAACAAAGCTGCGTATAATATGACGAAGAATGGAGGATTTCGAGCTGGATTATCCCGCCAAGAAGTTTTGCGCTTGTGCCAAGATAAATTAATCACTTCATCCCTCCGTAAACTTAGGGGCAATCTTCCTATGTCTGCAAGTTTTATGTGTCTTCCCAAAGGAACATGGAATCTACGTAAGCAAGACCGCTATGCATGTTCTTTCCCAACATTTTCAGGAGCTTACAGAAAACGCGAAATATGTGCACTTGAAATGATGTACGAATTCTCGTCACTACGAAGAGATTAATGTAAATATTTAATGGCATAATTACCTAGAGAGCATGCTGCTGTCGTTGTTACTCGAGATGGCAGCTTCGAGGACTTGCTGATGCGTCGGCAAGTATCCATTCTTTTTCGCCGCCGGTTCCGCCCGACTCAGGATACTCGAGATCGAGAAATTCGTCGAGGAGCCCGAATTTTTTGACGCACCGGTTGTGCTCTTTGTGCTGTCCTTTGAGTCATTTTTGTCTTCGTCGGGCGTTTGCTTGATTACGGGGAAGCATGTGATGTTCGCCGGAACATGGTGACTGAAACGATATTCGCCCGGTTCCGGCGAATTGTTTCTCGATGTGGATTCCGGACTAGATACGACGTTCACTTCAATTTCCTTCACCGGCGAAGACATGTTGTTTCTAGATATGCCACTAACTCGTTTTTTTTTATTATTTACAATCACTACGTGAGCACTGGTAGTTTTGTTTGTTGTCCTCTTTACACTAGCAAACGCGTTTATATAAGTGGCGGATGTGCGCGCAGATAATGCTGAATATTTCTAGTCGCAAACAATAAATTTAAACGTACGAACAATCCGAACAGAACGTGTACGATGCGAATTCGGCCGAACGGTGCCGTTTTTCGGCGCGAGTTGTGACTACTGACGCCGTTTGCGGTGTAGAGTGGTTTACACACGGCGTGCGATGTTTGCGCCCGATAAGGGCGGTTATTTTAAGAGGACACACCCCCTGACGCGTCCTGGGGGGGAACACCCTGTGGCAGCGCGCAGCGGCGCGGCGTGGCGCACTTCACTTCAACGCATTTCGCTCATCCCTTTCGTTAAACCGTTAAAAGTGGTGTATCTCGTGCCTAGGCATGCCAGGCAACTCGAGACAGGGTGGTGGCGATCGATGTGCGCGAGAGTGAGGCAAGAGAGCGAACGAAGTGCTCGGAGGGGGTGAGTGAGTTTTGTGAGTGGGATAACCGTGCACGCCTCACGAGAGTCCTCTTGTTGGAACACAGTGATACTTCGACTAACAAATTTAATTCGTTCACGCCATACTCGAATCTCGGCGAAAACATTGGATGCTTTATTATTGTGATAGAATGCTCAAGCTATGTAAAAACGTGATTAGGATATTTTTGAAATATATTTTAAAGTTGCATTGGCTGCCGAAAATTGAAGCGATCCGAGCATTTTTAAGCGATGATAAAACATTAAATATTGCTACCCCTGACCTCGGCGGCAGCGATTATTTGCCACTCGAATAAATGCAATGAAATGCGGTGGCGAGCAATCTTCGCCGCGTGGAATTGACAAGACCTTCTATGCGTCGAATCTCTGTGTGTGTAGCACTTTAGCAAGACGTCAAAACGCAAAGTAACAAATATCGACTGGAAAACCTCAGACGGCTGGCGCCGATTGGAGGGCGGCAATTGGAAATCGTCGTCGGAGGGTAGTTTGGCGGCGTTCCGATTGGCCGGCCAGACGGCAGTGCGCGCAGCCGAAAGGATCGGCGTCGGCGGCGGCGGCACTGGCGGCACACGCGGCGCCGCGCGACAGATAAAGACAGAGGGAACGAGCGCGAAGATAAATATCGTCGTTTCATTGCGCGCCCTCTTTTCTCGCATTTGCGCCCGCTGCTCGCTTCTAATGTTGGATGCGCAGTGCCGATGTAACGCGCAACAAAGAGCAGCGCAAAATGCCTTCGCACAACGCAGCACAACACTCCCGCCGCTGAACAACAAGGAGGGATACGACGATGAGCACGATATGCAGCGCGCCGCCGTACACTCCCGGCTTAAATCATCTAGAGCTCTTGCGGTATTCCCGAAACACATACACGCGCGCTCTTCCCCTCGATCGTTGTCTAAAGAGCAACAACCAGCGCCTCATTCCGGCACACATTTGCACGATGGCAGACACCACAATCGTTAGTGTGTGGCATGGTGGTGTTGCCTCATTTTCAGTGTAACTAGTCTCCTACAGTGGTAGGTGCTTGTTTTGCCACTGCTGACGAGGGAAATAGATGCCTAGTTGATATAACACATTCTTGCTAGGTTATGTTGTCCTATTTTCAAGGGTTGCCTCTAATGCCTCTAATTAACGAAATTATTAAGGTTTACACCTTTGAAACATTTCTGCATAAAGAGCAGAAGATAGAATCACAATGCCTCTTCAAATAAGGTGCTATCTGCAAAAGTCTTTGTTTTCGGTGACAATTGGTTGTTGTGTTTCTTTCACAATTGAAAATTGACACTAAGCCGAGTTTTTTTCAGACGCCTGAGAGGCTTTATCGATGTTTGCCATTTTTTTCGACAACACTAGAAAAGTAGATTATTGCCGATTAGGTTCCCGATAAGTGTCCATGCAGAATACTTAGTTGATCTTTCGATACCGCTCTCCTCGAAATCTTCCCATGCGCATCGAGCATACAAGTGCGACAAGCTAAAAAATCGCTCAACATTCATTCACCGCTATGTTAATCTTTCCACGAATCTTGTCACTGGCTAAAAATCCCACTTTTGGTGCCGTGTCCTGATTATATAACGCACAAAAGAGTGTGAATATATTTAGTGCCAGCACCCCGGCCGACGGCGAGGTGTTGTTGGTGCTGCTGTCCGTCGCCTCGGAGCGCATCAGGGATGCTTGAAGACCACATTCCGACACTTTCTCGCCTCGACATGTAACATGTGAGCGTGTAACAAGTCAGCCGCTGCCCGCTGCACGCAACAGCGTACAGTGATGCCGAATGCTAATCGCATAAGCTGCGCACAATGGGGTAGAACGAGCAATTCTGGCATTCTGCATGGCCCAGCCGAGGAAAGATCGTTAGTGTTAGCAAAACAGTTGCATTCACGCGCCATTGTCACCTATTGTGTCGGCAAAAGGGTCTTAAATAGTCTTAAGTACACCTCTCCGCACAAGCAAGAGCAGAGAGCATTAATATCAAAACACTATGCCTGCGAGCGATAAAACAAGTCGATAAGCGGCCGCATTAAGCGGAATTATTTACGGTTCAATACTTTCATAAGTTTCATATTCATTGCAAAGAAATTAATCATAAAATTAAGGATTGGCGATGGTGCAAAGACCTGAAGAGGAATTGACTCACACTGTATATTGGTGCGATACAAATGCGCATTAATAAATAATGTCGAATGTATATAATTCAAGCTCAATTAGCAGAAAACTCATATATGATATATCTGTTCGCACGCGGGTGCTCTCAACGCCTAAAGCCAACTCGTAGCCACGCTGCCTATTATGATAATCATTTAATGCAACTTTAATTAAAGTTAATAAATATTATATTCATAAATTATCTGTTCGAGCGCGAAAACGTGAGGAAAACGCATTCGGTTGTAAATGTTGGGTTAATGCGCTTCATTGGCTACTTTATGTACAGTCTGTTTAGAGAATATTATAATTTAATCAAAGCGAACATCCGTTTTATCATATCTGCTTCTGTGGTATTATACAATTATAAAAGTGCGATAGTAATCTTTATTATTGAGAGGAGTACTAGGGAATCTCGGGATTAGACAGTTATTTATTAGACGCGTGTTTTCTTTTACCAAGGTTTTACTCCCAAACATAATATATATGCTATATATGCACTTTAAATTAATGTGGCCAGATGATTTCGTCCTCTTCATGAGGATTTGATTTCGCGTGGGTGCAACCTGTGGTTTTTAATTCCGGCATTAATATTGCAATTACAGCGCAATTGTTTAGTTTGTACGATACTCGTTTTATTTATAAAATTGTTAGCATGCATTTAAATGCTATAATATTATATTGCTAACACTTGCGGCTCTTGTAGATTGTGAAAATGAAAATGTGCAAATTCGAAACGAACAATCACTAACAAGCGACTTTTATTTATTTGTTTCACTTACAAATCGATGATAGTAACCGCTTGTGCAACAAATGCGGATTTTATTAAAGCTACAACATTCAATTGCTTACGGATATTTTTAAATTATAAATTGAATTGCGCAAATAGTTGAAAACCAACTGAAAAAAAAGCTAACCGTAATCAATAAAAGCAACCCACACAACGCTGCTCAATTTGGGTGTGTAAACAACCAAGTGCTATTAATAATCTGGAGTGTTTTTCAGGTTGATGATGCGGTGAGTAAAAGTGCCTCTTCAAACACACCTACCTCTCTTGCCACCACCTTAAATGCTCTTCACAAACTTGTAGTGCTTTTCGCCTGCGCTTGTGCTTCTTCTATATACACAATAATGGAGCTGGTGCTCGGGTGCTCGCTTCCTCGTGGGCCTGGGAGATTTCAGGCGCGCGAGCTTTGTTTGCTTTTGCTTCCTTCGGCTCCTTTGGAGCGTGCTTAAACGCCCTTCTGGCATAATGCGTCTAATCTTTAAACACGCAAGCCTCTTACCATTATTATCCTCGCGATTACCATTATTTCACATTGTTGCATGTGTGCTCATCGCTTCAATTATGTGCGTTTATTCAAGAGCGTTCGAAAATGTCGGATTTGCCATTCAAGAAAAAAAACGGCAAGGGCATTTGGCAAAAATGCCTTGGCCGCCGCTCGAAAATTGCCACTCTATTAGTGTTGTGTGTTATGTAAGTGTGGATAGATTTACCAGATTGTGGCAGGCCCAAGGAGGCCGTCGTGAAACCGACAATTTGTCAACACACGCTGACGATTATAGCCCTAGCGTGTGAGAGATCACGCTGTGTTGCCATGTACTTGCTCCAACTGCAGATGGCGTATACACACATCAATGGAGCACATAGTGCTATGCAATATTATTTGACAGAACTGAAACCAGCTAAATCTAATTAAATTCTTCTTTTCTGATATCGCTGTATGATTATGGAATTATGCCTCAATTTCTCTTCACTTCGTTGTGACTATATGTATACTCTTTTGATTCTGATCTACTTTCATATTATATTGTTGCAAGCGATTGCAATGTGGACATCGCGCACATATACGCATTGTCTCCCTGCTGCGTGTGTGCGCGAGGCACATAAAAGTGGATTCGCCATTAAGTCGTATCCAATATCGTGGAGAAAGTGCTTTTGGCCCCTTTGTCCGAGCGCGCTGGCGGCCAGTAATATCGTTGTCTTTTGTTATTGGATCATGAATTGGGTTTCCGTCGACTTTTGGTGCGTGTTCGTCCGCATGGCTCCGCTGCCGCCATCACCGCCGCCGGCAACAGTGGCGGCAAAAGCTGGGAGAAAGCTCTATTAGCAGTCTTTCTTCCCTTAACCCGGGGAGCTTAGAGCGGCTTTGAGCTGTCACGAAGCCGGTGAGGCGGCTACGTCTATTCCGCCAGCATACTGCTGGCGCGATCCTTCTCCATTTTTGTATTTCTGAGGTTGCACACTATTTCGGCCTGCTTGTTGTTTCGTATTGCTTTCCTTTTCCCTTTCTTCGCTTTTTGTGATTTCAGCATTATCAAGTTTGGTTTGCATGTCACTTTGTTTCCCGCTCGAAAATGTCTGACTGCGGAATGGAGACGGGATGAGATGAAACGTGACGGAAATTTATTAATAAACAAAACAAAGCAGTATTATCATATCACCTCGTGTCGGGCGAATTGGTTGGGCTGTTGCCTGGATTGTGTTCTGTTGGCGTGGACGTGGTAGCCGATTCTTCAGGGAAATTATAACTTTAGATTATATCTGTAACTCGATTTGAATACCAAAACAATGAGATGGAGAGGGTGGGCTAGAAGGGAATTTCACATTTCAACGAGTTGAGTCAGTCGATATTACTTTCCGTTTGACAAAACACAAATAATGCCTAATTAGGTGTTCACAGAGCAACTGAGTACGCTGATCAGTCGACAATATTGCAACAATCAACTTTATGCCAAATTAAACAAACATTTTCGGAAATCCGTTGATTGGAACTGAAGTAACCGTAATTAACAAGCGAATAAATGAACAAACTCATCACATTGCAAATCTCAAAATACCGATGCAAACATGGAATGGCATTGCATTGGGAAAATCGTAATGCAAGTAACATGCGTACCACCCAGCCAGTCAAAAGGGTCCTGTCTGAGTTCGGCGCCCTTCCGACTCCCCAAAAAGCCAAAAAATACTCAATTCTAATGGACTGACGAGACCTCACAACATTTGATCATAGGCCGAATAGGCGCGGTGCTTTCAAAAACAGGCTAAAATTGTTTGCCCTCTTGAAAAAATGCCCGAAATGCACATTTTGTATCATCGTAAAAACTCAACACTCTACACTCGCATTTTGTAGATTTTTAGACCAAACTATGGTAGATATGTATAAAAATGAACAAATGGAGAAATACTGAAGTAAATATTCCGCACAATTCGCGATTTTTTCGTAACGTTTACTTCTCAAAACTTAGCGCACGGAATTAACTAAATTAAGAGAATAGAAAAGATATGCGCACATTATTTGCTGTGTTTCCGATGACAATGCCATTGTAATTTTGTAATGAAGTAATTGGAAGTTTGAGTGCCTAATAATTAAAATAGGAGATTTTAACAACGAGGCGGCTCACGTTGAATGCTCCCTCTCGCCGAAAACAACCAATTAATGCCATCAACTAATCAGACACACCCTACAACATTTCCACCCCCTCCGCATTGCCTCCGAAAGTTTGGCTACCGCACAGCGTTGAATTTCGATACCGTGCGCTTGCTTGTTTTCTCTGAGCTGTGAACATCGATTCACGTCGTTTGCACGCACAGAGCTAGCAAATATCACGAAGATCCGTTATCATTGTCATTACTAATGGTTTTATTCATTTGCTTTGAATGTAGTCTGCGTTTACCATTATTTGGCATACATGCGCAGTGGAAGATCCTAAACCATTGAAGGATCATTCAAGCAGTAAAATTCTTCATTTTTAATTATATAATTGTCCATGGTGTTATCTAAAACGAAATCTAAAATGGCACTGGCGCCATGTCCTATTGCACTTCAGTGCAAAAATGTGCAGCAGACGCAGTGAAGGGATTTAAGCGGCCAGAAAATTGGCATTTGCACATAAACCACATAATCTGTCAGTTTTACTCTGTACCCCGTGTGATGGGCAATGGGCAGCCACTGCAGTGTGCCAACTTGAGGGTTTCGCCCATTCGAAATAAACGTTTTGTTTAGTCAGGCAACTTCTGGCCCTGGTCTGGTTAAAATCCCAAAACCCCAAGTCATGAGCGCATAAAGCTTAAACTTATAATAACGCATCGCCAAATTTTGTTTGTTTTGATTTGGGAGCGAAACGATACGCACGAATGTGAATATCAGATACCAACGCAAAGCAAGGCAAACCGATCAATAACGATTTGCTTTCGCATCGTTCGGCGATTTTACGTCGGCCCCGCTAAAACGTTTTGGGGAGGACTAAGAGAAACCGCCGCTGATATAAGTATGAAATGTAGACACAGCGAGGGGAACGGCTGCCAGGGCTGTTATTGTTGTTGTTATTACCGATTTTCCGCTTTATTATTTCTGGTCGGCGAAATACGAATACAAATGCCGAATGGAAGCGAAATTTCACTAAACATGGGAAAACAGCTCTAATGTCTAGACGAGATAAATTAGCTGCGATTATGCGCTCATATTCTATTTTTCTGCAAACAGATGTCACATAAACACCGGAAGCGTCCATATTATTGTAGTATCTGGAAGTGGATATCGTAACAAAAAGGAAATCGATATATTTTCAGCATTAATTATTTAGTATCAATATTCGAACCGCTTAGCCCTCTTCCGGATAAAGTTGGAACCGTCGCGATAGTGGCGCTAGAGTATCATCATTATTCAGGCGTAAGCTGACCCACGGTAAGTGGGTTCAATCATCGGTAAGTGATAAAGACCGCATTTTCTCCAAACTATCTCATCAATTAATCGATTACTCGCCGAGTTTGCCGCGAGTTGATTGGAGCTCTCCACGAACCGGCGCAAAACCAGAGCAAAATGCAGCCGCTTCTCGTGCACAAAGAGATAACTGTTTTTGATTACACAACGTTCGACTGAAACCAAAACGCCCATACAAATACAATTGGTTAAAGTGGTGGCGAGAAAATGGCAGCAAATCTGTTAATTAGCCTTTAAAAAAAGAGGCATACATTTTCCGGATATATAAAATAAAAATAATAATACTATTAGACTATTGGTTTTGAATCTACCAGTAGAAGAAATATCCGCCGATCAGAAAACGATTCGTCTCTAGCGATTGTCACTCGAGCTTTGATGTGGTGCTTTTTAATCAGTCGCAGGCCACGTCATCATCATTCTCTGTACCCGTGCGCGGGGATAATGCGTTCGTGCATGTGAATACCCTGTGATATCGCAGTCCTCGTGCTCGCCGCTTCCTTTGACTTTTGACCGGATAATCTTTCCTTTATATTCTGCTTTATCTGGGATTATTGATATGAATTTCTCATTCGAGCTTTATTTATTCATTATTCCTTGTTCTCCCATAAGCCGCACACTCATGAGTCTCATGACCATAAAGCAGGTGGATGCGCCTGCGATTATATTGTACATTGAAATACACATGATATTCAAGTTTAAGAGGATGTACGTTATTTTGACATATGAAATATAAACGAAACCTTTTCAATGCGAGTGTTAATTAAAATGAGTGTCATACATTTTCGCGCGGCAATTGAAAATGCTCTCGGCTACTGCATATCAAAGAGTGGTCCAAATATATGAACCCATGATAATATTATGGCGACTGTTTCCCAGCATGGAAGTTGTGTTAAGTGAAATAATTCCAAAGGCAATTGCATAATGACGGCCACATCGTCTCCGGGAGATCTCCATCTTCCGATAAAGCTATTCATCACTTTACTCAAAGAGCGGAAAATTGCGCGAACTGTTTGAGTTTGTAAGCGAAAAAGCTGGAGCGACGACGGTTTGGGTTTAATTCTCCTTTTGATGTTTCTTACGCTCCGCACATGTATATCTTTAAGACATAGTTAAATTCTGTTTTAGAAACGTTGCACAAAGTTAGCGAATGAGTCAGTCCTGTCTTCGCCGAGCATCCTGATTCATCTGCAAGCATTGCTCGGGCAAATTTCAGCGATGATATGAAAAGCTCGAGGAGCGTTGGGAGCAATTTTATATGACCAAAGTTAAGGAGCCGAAACGATGTGAAATGTTATGAAATGCTGAAAGAGCGAGGAGCTATTCAAGCATTTAGTTTCGCGACAGCCTTGCCAAGAACTCGGCAGAACTCAGCAGACAAACCACCACCTCTTCTCGCAAACTCACCATCTTCTTCCATAAGGGAACGTCATCTCGACGTCGCAGTCGAAAATGCAAAAGTTTGCAAATATCAAGTGGTTTTGAGGATCCAACTGTATGTCAAAATGATCTTGTCGCAAGTCGCTTCTTGAATATTTCCACTTAGGGCTGCGTCCAGCGCGACAAGGACGAAATGCGACGAAGAGAATGCGAAAACGCGAGATGTAT
>JAODGB020021397.1:0-15671 GCA_027574905.2 Earota dentata | reverse complement strand
CTTTACAAGATTTTAGCATTAACTCAGAGATAGTCCTTGTTGGCATTTTCCAGTCTTCTACAAGCTGCATCCGGAGGTTCAATTCTAGGATTTTCCTCAATTTTATTTCCACAACTTGAAGAAAGCCGTGAAGTTATTCTTACGATTGAAGAAATATCTTGGATTGGTTCGTATTTTTCATATTCATGTTTTGAGGACATGGTTCTAAAAATATTATTATTTTCAGCATCAATTCCAACTTTGATTATGTTGCCGGTGGTGCTTTCAGTAGGTTGGGTTCTTGGTTTATTCGGACGACGGCTTACACTGACTATGATATTTATTACAACACTAATCTCTTGGATAATGACGTACTTTGCCGACTCGTACGAAACTCTTTTCGCCAGCAGACTCGTCGCAGGAATCTTCGTGGGCGGTGCATACCCAGTGATGGTTACTTATATAGGAGAAACAACCCACCCTCAAATCCGACCAGTGTGCCTCGCGTGTGTGCCGTTAGGCGCAGCCGTTGGGGTTTTGCTCACTCAGTTTCTTGGAATATACCTACATTGGCGCACAGTGGCATTGATCTTTGCCACCTTCCCGATCTGCAATCTCTTCATCGCTTACTACATAACTGAATCCTACATTTGGTTACTCAATAAAAATCGCGTAGATCAATCCAGACGCGCGTTTGTTTGGTTTAGAGGAACTAGCATTGAAGCCAAAGCAGAATTTAACACGGCATTAGAATCGAAGGACAATGTGGTCGCTATCAATAGCTCAATCAGTGAGAAAATCAAGTTCTGCTTTAGTAAAGCATTCATGCTGCCTTTCCTGCTCACTGCCTTGCTTTTTCTTACGAGCGAATTTTCTGGAGATACGGCGTTAATATTCTACACTTCGCACATCATCAAAATTATTACTAGTAATCCCGTGGCTCAATATTACTCTAATCTAATTTTGAACATTTTGAGAGTGGTTGCGACTCTCGCCAGTGCGATGATAATCAAACGATTTTCTATTCGTACGGTGTTCATTGCGACCGGTTTTGCTCTTGCGTGTTCATTGGCAAACATTGCGCTTTTCTTGTACTTGTGCGGCGCGTTTCCAGACAACAAAGTATTTCCTTTAATTTGTCTAGTGTCGGTGATTGTGAATGTAATCTTCTTTGCGCTCGGTTTAGGCCCTCTGCCGACTGTTATCTGCGGCGAGATGTATCCAGCGTCGGTGCGTGATATCGGTGGCGCGTTGAGTGCCTTCCTCTCGTTCATGTCGTTGTTTATCATTGTGAAATTAATGCCCCATTTGTTCGTGCTTATTCGGCCAGAGTATATATTTTTAATATTCGCTTGTTGCACATTTACTGGAGTGACGATTATGTGCTTTGTACTGCCGAATACCAAGAACAAAACTTTGAAAGAGTTGGAAAAGTTTTACGAAGCTTGAATAATCGTGAAAGGCAGATTTAGCCTTATCCTAAAATTATCACTAAATAAAGAAATACACTTGATTGATAACTTTTATAATAAACCTTACGACCTATAACTCCAAATGCACCATGCATGTTATTGAAATCTTGTACAAATTAGATACACAAAATTCTGACTTCCTAATAATTAATGGTTTGCATTTATGTATTTCTTCACGACAATAACGCATTCAAAGGCCCGATTCATCTGAACCTATCTGTTCAAATCGTTAATATCCGTTCAAGGCATTCTAAACTGACTGTGACACCAGTTATACAATTCACTTGCTTTCAGCTTTGTAAAATGTGTTCATAATTCATTTACGCCTATCGCGCACATGCATAGTTCATTTTTGAGGCGCACACTAAACGAATACCGTACGTCTTATTGCAACATATTCTATGCGTAAAGTAATAGTTTATAAACAAATTAAGCTAATTTGGCATATTATGTAATTAATAGCGGTTGCGGTTGCAAAATTATTTCGATTTTCGCTATCGAAACCTGTGATCGCAATGAAACTGTAGTACGTATGTATCAATAAGTTTAAAAAAAAACACAATGTCGCTTGCATACACATAGTGATAGAAGTGGCGTTTACAGTTTATACGCACAACAATAAAGTTTCCAAATACATTCACAAGTTCCTACTTCGCGAAGAAGTATTTTGTTTTGCCATTCATGTCATTGATAGACGTTGGCGGTTGTTTGGTGAATTCAATGGTAGCTGGATCAAATTTATAGAAACCTGGGAGTTTGTTTGTTATACGAAGAATACGAGACGATATAATGCCTACGCCAGTGTACAATGGATGCGAGGCTGAAAAGTTTATTAAGGGATTCGCAATAGAAGCACCTACATTCGATCAGTTCCGCCCCGACGCAACCATCGTCATGAGCGTCACGAAGCATCCGTCCGAAAGGATTTATCTGTTTAGACAAGTAAGTAATTTAAAAAAGCCGTTCTCCAGTGTATATTAAACTTAAACACGTTGTTGATACTCGTTTAGTGCTTATTTGCAATAACTGCATTGCTTCATGGAATCTGTGCCGGCAGTGTGTTTGGTTACACGTCTATTTTATTTCCGCAACTGCAAAATACGAATAGCACGAATATCGTTTTGGCAGCCGATCAGGAATCTTGGATTGGTATGTAATCAAATAGAATTTATTTGCGTGTTAAAGTATACAATAATAATGACGTGGGTTTTAGCATCTGTCCCCACACTTGCAATGATTCCCTCAACATTATTCACGAGCTGGACTTTGGAATATTATGGCCGAAAGAAAATGGCGCTCGCCGCCATTTTATGTAACCTTGTTGGATGGTTTACCATGTATTTTGCGGAGACATATCAGGTGATGCTAGTGTCCCGCGTATTTTCTGGAATCTTCGCCGGTATGGGATACCCGGTCTTCATAACATATCTGGGCGAAGTAACTGCCCCTTCAGTGCGCGCCTTCTTCCTAAGTTTCCTACCACTGGGATGTACAATGGGCGTGTTTATTTGTCAATTGTTGGGAACACTGTTTAATTGGCAGACGATTGCTTTGTTGCTGAGCACCATTCCTATCTACAACATGTTCGTTGTTAGCATCTACATGTCTGAATCATACATCTGGCATAAAAACAAAAACAATGTAAAAAAAGCGTACACTTGCTTTACTTGGTTTCGGGGTTTCGGTCCGAAGGCAAAGGATGAATTTACTAAAGCTACAGAAATGGTAGAAATCTTCCCAGAAACATCGTTCAAGGAAAAACTTCGATGCTGTGCGAATCAAACATTCCTGGTGCCTTTTGGCATCACAACGCTAACATTCATCACGAATCAGTTGTCGGGAAACATGGCGCTGGTCTTCTACACCTCAACTATAGTTGGCATTATTTCAGATGATAATGATTTCAAATACTATTCAACAATCCTACTGAATATCTTACGAATCGTAGCTACAGTTGCTTCCTGCATTTTGGTAAAAGTAGTTTCTGTTCGAAATGTAATGACGTACGGTGGATTAATTCTATCAGGATCCTTGGCAAACCTGGCCTTCTTTTTATATTTGTCGGATGTGTATCCGGAAACAAAATTGTATCCCATAATATGCATGATTTCCGTTATCTCGAATGTAATTGCATTCGCTACTAGTTTAGGCCCCTTGCCAACTGTAATTTGTGGTGAATTATACCCAGCAAAAACGAGAGGAATTGGAAGCCCGCTCAGCGCATGCTGTTCGTTTATTTCGCTCTTTATCATTATCAAAATTATGCCAATAATGTTGGACATTTTGACGCCAGCGGGAACGTTTTTATTTTTTGCGCTTTGTACATTTGTTGGAATAAGTATCCTGGCGTTCCTCCTGCCAGACACCAAAAACAAGACACTCAAAGATATTGAAAGCATTTATCAAAAATAAACACGCATTTAACAGGCAATTTTGTATGTAGGAGAATCAATAAAAACCATCATTGTATTATTGCCCTCGACTTTTTGTACCCTGTTTAAAATCCCAGATGAAAAGTATTTAATTTAGGTACGTATATATTACTTTTCCGCTTTGCGCTTTATACAAAAATATGTATTATAAATCTTCCGCCCAACGAAGGTAATGTTAAAAGCATTTTCAACACCAAAAATTCCAAAGTAAGGAAATTATTTAATTAAACATTTTTGTACAACCACAAATATAATCACACAGAAAAATAATAAATACTGTATTCAGTAATGATGTATATCACATGCTGTACTGCATTGCATTTAATAATGCCATATATGTATTAAGTCCCATGATATATGTATGTATAAATACTTGCTAAATAAATAGGCGTGTATTTTAAAATATGTTATGAAAGTCAAAACTAGAACCAAGTAGTTATTGAATACGAATCGTTCAACCCTGCTTTAAAACATATATCTTGATAGGTTCAAAAGAAGGGTTAAATATTGCAATATTAAGTGTCCGCCTCCATTCAGGAAGTCTCAAACCCGTTGGGATTATTTTCCTGCCAGTTCCAGGTGTCTGCGCACATATCGTGAATGTCTTTACGCGCCACCCAGTTGAGCTCGATATTGGCCAGGGTTGCATCTGCATAACTAGCAGCTACGTCGCCATCTCGACGCTCAACAATTTCGTATTTTATTTTGCGACCGGATGCCTTTTCGAATGCCTTCACCATATCTAGCACGGAATAGCCCTTTCCTGTGCCCAAATTGTACGCTTTCCAACCAGTGAAGGTGGGATCTTTGAATTTCTGCAATGCTCTCAAATGACCACAGGCTAGGTCGGTAATGTGAATGTAATCGCGCACCCCCGTCCCATCAGGAGTTTTGTAGTCATCGCCGAAGATTTTTAAACATTCTCTGCGTCCAACGGCTACTTGGGCAATGTATGGCATTAAGTTGTTCGGAATTCCCGATGGATTCTCGCCGATAAGACCGGATTCGTGTGCTCCAACCGGATTGAAATAACGGAGCAGAATAACTTGCCACTCCTGGAATGATGAAAATATTCATGTGCAGTTAGAAACGTTCAAATGCTCTAGGTTCCAGCCAAAATACTATACCACAATTCAAATTAATCATATCTTATGTACCTTATCAGAAGTGCAAACATCCTTCAAAATCTCCTCAACAAAGTATTTGGTTTTACCATATGGATTTGTACAGCCTTGGCCTGTTATATGCTCTTCAGTGATAGGCAAATATTGTGGGCTCCCATAAACAGTGGCTGATGACGAGAACACCAATTTTTTAACATTAAAATCACTCATCACTTGGAATAGGATGCCAGATCCAGCAATATTATTTTGATAATACATTAGTGGAATTTGTACTGATTCTCCCACAGCTTTTAAGGCAGCAAAGTGGATCACAAAATCAAATTTGTGCTAAAAGAGTAGCAAACAGCATTTAAAAAATGTTATCATAAGATTCTATCTACTTACTGATTTGAACACTTTCTCAAGAGCAAATTTATCCCTGATGTCCACATTATAAAACACAATTGCTTTTCCAGTTATTTTCTCTACCCTCTTTAGTGATTCTGGCTTCTGATTCTTCTCAGCAAAACAGTTGACCAAGTTATCTATTGCAACCACACTGTAATTGCTGTTAAGAAGTTCAATAATGGTATGTGAGCCCACATATCCAGCACCTCCAGTCACTAGCACCAGCCCTTTTCCAGCCATCTCCTTTTCAGTAAACCACCACCTGGTTCCAGAAACAAAAAAGTTTACATGATTATTTGGATCACATCACTGAGAAACATACCTTACTTTGTGAGATACCCTATTGGAATGATAACATAGTAGATGGATGCTAGCGTATATATGCCGTTCGTTATCGAAATCATTCTTATCAAGAAGCTGCGCCGCTCGGATATAAGTTGAATGTGTGTGCGTATGTCTCAGTTACTAATAGCCGATGATTGTTGCCGTGCGGCGGAACGGGCTGAACATGACGCGACCGACCCAACCAACAACCCAACGGCAAACCAAACTGCACCAAACTGCTCACGTCGACAGATTTTTTCAACGCGTGGATATGCATTGGGAAAGCAAGCAGATGATGTGAGTGAATCCGAGCGATGCGACTAATGCCGTAAGCTGTGCCGAAAGGAACAGTTAACTCAAGTTAACTCGAGTTCGTCCGTGGGATGGCGAAGTTCGTACTTTTATTGTATGCAACCAAACGCATTTCTTAATCAACTCAATGATTTAAATTTCATCAAACCGCCACGAAATTTTACAACCGATAATAATTGCCGATGTAACTTATCGAATTGTAAATCAAACTCACCGCGGTGTTATTGTGGTCTCTCCAAAGTGGCTCAATGACAGAAGTCCACGATTATGGGTCGTATCGATTGGGTCGCGTTCAACCTGCAGGTTCAACTCAACACAACTTTTATGCATGGACAAAATGCGCAAAATGAACGAAAATTGCAACTCGCCGTCGTCATCAAAATGCCAGCCTTATCATGACACATTTATTAACAATAGCTTTAAACTTGCACATAAACAATTTATTTAAAACATTCGGTAGGCGCACGCGCCGAGCAGTATAAACGGTAGTAAACATATTTTATGAAGTATGTAGTACAGCATGTTAGAGTTTCGTGAATACAACATCATTTTCAATATCCAAAAATAGCAATCGAAAGATATGATTATAAAAGTCTGGATAGTATTCGCACGCGCGCTTGCAATCCGGCATCCAATTAATTTCCAGCAATTTAGGACAAAACTGATCATTGGCGTCGTGCTCCAGCATTATATCAGCGGCATACAAAGCACGACTTTGCGGATTCTCGGAAATACCGCAGGGCGGAGGTTCGGTAGTGGCACACTCAAACACCTCCTTCAGCATAACAGTGATGTCTCTTTCTATAGTGTTCCAAGAAACTTCAAATTGCTCCATCCATTCACGCTTAAAATCAGAACAAAGCATGTGTTTCAGTTCAGCCTGCTCATTATAATTCATCACCGTGAAGTGTTTTTCGTACACATGCAGTTCGTCAAGCGAGAATGCTTGATTTGCAAAACGCAGAAAAAAGTTGTTGTAGATGTAAACTTGCACCGGATTGACGCTTTTAAGCAAAATAACGTATCGCACATCAAACTTCACCTTGCCAATTCCTGGTCTAGAGAACACCACTGGCCTCTCAATGTACTTTTGGGCGACTTTCGGTCCGGAACTTTGCAATCTCAAAATGCAGTTGAGATTATTTGTAATATGTGTATCAAGTCCTCTTGCCAAATTAAATGGCTTTATAATCCAATGGTTGTCCAATTGCTTGGCTTCTCTGTTTTGGAAGTAACTTACAAATTGTGCAACTTCTGTGTTTAAATTGTAAGTTACAGGAAGCCACTTTGGTTCAAATTGCAGAGTCTTCATGTCCACATAATCATCACTGATTTTAGTGTTCTTCATTCTACACACAATACATAGCAAGTCCTTAATGGTCAGTATGTATTCAAATGGAAATTGATTGATAAGTTTAGTAGGTGATGCTCTTGAGAGTTGCTCAAATGATTTGAAGTGTGACATGTACCAGAAGATGTCAGCATCATCTTCAGTATCCACCAGTTGAAAATTCTCATCCGTTAAATACTCATGTATAAATCTATACTCTGCAAACACTTTCAATTTATCATCCACTTTCTTGGCATTATCCACCTTCAAATTTTCCAATATTGGCAAAGATTCTTTGATGTGCCCACCCAGAAAGTAATCTGGTGTGACTGCTATATGAGCAAAAGACAAATTTGTCAAGTCTGAGTAAATCCAAGGAATCAGCAAAGCATTTCTTTCATCACCATGATCCTTGTTAATGAAATTTCTGGTAACAATATCTGTGTGTTGGCAATCTTTAATTGGGAAAATTAATGAGTATGTTATACCTTCAGATATGAATATAAAGGGAACCATTTTAAAGTTGGGTTCATCTGAGTGGTGAATAGCTGATCCAACTTCATCCATGATGTACCACACTGGCATTCTGTCCTCTACCTTTTGTGCATTGGCAACAAAATATGTGTTTGTGTACCTCCAACTTGCATCAAAAACAGTGTTAACCAGTTCCTCATTAGGCAAATTCGCATTGATACCCATTATATTGCACATTCGTTGAAGTAAAGATCCATTTTGTTCAAGTTGTTGTTTGGCTTGATCAACTCGATATGTCCATGCATGGTCAATAAGATATATCTGAGAGGAATCATTTGCAGAGATACCTCCAGAAACTTTAATTCTTAGCTGAATAATTGGGTCGTATGTATCGTGCTCTTCGCCTTCGTAATCTATTTGAATCAGTTGAAACGTATTTCCTGAATCAAAGTTTTCAATGGTTAACTTTTCGAACAAGGTTTTCCAAAAAATATGCGGCACTCCAGATGCGATTAATTGCGCTTTGTGCAATTCCACAAATTTACTAAACTCGATATTTTCACTCATTTTACATTAGTTCTAAATTTTTCTAATTACGATTCAACTCGAAAAACCTCAGCGAAATCCGAAACCAAGGTTATGGTACAGCTCGCCTCGATTTTAACGATATTAACGCATGCGCAGTGCCTGTTGAGCTACATATAAAAGATAAATGTGTGATGGCATGAACTTATTTGCACGAACTTAATCAATTAAGCGCCTAATTCCACATGCAAAAATGCGATTTTTTCTGTCATAACAGTCTTATATCGGAGCCGGTTCGCGGTTTAGCCTATGGAATTAGGCGCCAAGAACGAAATCGAAATGGGTAAATTTATTATTATTTTTATCATATTCACATCACAGAGAAACAAACATACAATGAGAGAAATACCTCAGTTGTGAATGTTATACATATACTGGAGAACATGTACATTTGTCACTGCGCAGCTAGATCTTTTACCATTATCTTTTTTCAATTACTTTTTCACAACAAAGCAACAACTTCATAATACTTATGCAAGTGCATAATTAATAATAGTAGTTTTCTGCTTTCTTTCTTAATGTCAAATACAATCTTCATCTTATGTTATGTTAATTTATCAATTAATGTTTAGTTTTATTTAGTTCATTTCCAAATTAACGTTATTTAAAATGCGCACGTACAAACCCATGTGCCGCCTCATGAAATAAGCAAAGTTAATAATAGTTATTATGTCATACAAAGAGGGTGCTATCATTTGCTGTTCCCAGAGGGGCGTGTAAATTAAATTGAGGTAAACATTCAAATTGTGAAAAATGCACGTGATGAAGAAAATAAAAAATAATACAGGTGAATAATTGTGTTAGATATGTTGTTCATGAGACGTGTAAAACGATGGTAATTTGCTGTATATCCTTGCACACAATTATCAGAATGAATCTAGTGTTTGGTTGTTGAGGTTTTAGAAGTAACGCGTGTTAAAACAACATGGGCACATCGTAATTAGCAGCGTGTTTGAATTTAAGGTCACCTGCACATTTGGTTCGGTCTCATCGCGCAATCGATACAGATTGTTGATCGCAACCCATCTTCCTTTATTGCACACACAGTTATTTACATTTATCCGCTAAACGTTGACGATGTGCCCCACTGAAACGGTACGCATGGCAAAGTTTCAACTGCATCGTTCAAACAAGATAATACATATTTTATGTAGAATATAAATATTAATTAGTAAATAAGTTTGTCCAGTTTGGACTACTTCCATTTCACTAGCTGTGTATGTGTATGACAGTCTGTTTGGTATTGTAATATGTATGGTTTAGTCAACGATTATTTGCGTGAGCAACTCTGGTTTTGTTTTCGCATCCGACCTGGCCGTCCTTCAATCCACTCAAGACGAAAATAAATAAATAAATAAATAAACATGTAACATTATTACCCGCGCGAATTATATTTATATGAATTTGGTCCATATTAAATTAAGCCATAAAAACAAAAGCTAAGCACATTTTAAGCATTCCATAAACTTTGGAAATTTTCTTGTCATATTTGTTTTAATGTTAACAGTAGGTTATCTCCCAATGTTCACTTGTAGCAATAATACAAAATAGACTGACAGTACTACCCTTTAATAATGTAAAGTTAAATGATGACTAGAGATGCTTTAAAAATTAGCAATCAATTTAGATAATCTTGTTGAAATGCTTCATATCTCTACCAGCAGTATTTCCAAGCTCAAGCTTCTCGCATGTTAATTATGCAAAAAATATAAAACATTTGTTTCGATCGATCAGCATTCTCCAAATTACCAATTTCGCCCGTATCTATTATAGTATCGTTCTTATTTTTTTTTAATAAGGATATTATAAATGTCCATCCAACCACAGTTCTTTTGTTTACTTCAAACGAATGCAATGACTAATTAAATTGATTGAGGTTTCCTGTGACTCCTCTTCCATTGAAAGAAATCGCCATTTCATCTATTACATATATAATATTGTATGACATTGCTGTTATAATAGTTATTATATGGTACATTCCAAGTGATCAATTAGTGTAGTTACCTCTGTGTGGTCTTAATGCGTGTAGCAAGTATGAGAAAGTTGAGCGCGTTGAAATCAATGAGATAAAAAAAGAGCTTAGTTAGTTAGTATGTAGTTAGTAAGAATAGAAAGGAATGTTTGTTAAATACAATTATGTGAGTTGTATCAGCATCTGCCGTTGTTTTGCGCATCAATGACAGTGTGTGTGTGTGTGTGTGTGTGTGTTTGTGAGAATAGAAGCGCATTTTTTAAAACTTTTCTTTGTTTGTTTTGGTTTTTACCTAGTAACATTTCTCATGAATTTCATATTCATTGAGTAATAATGTGATTTATGTACATTTTCTTGTTTAGTTTGTGTTCTCTTTTTAGGTTAATTTACTTTAACGTTCACTTTTTCGATCTAATCAATATAATAGGTCCGTGATTTTTGTTCTTTTCTGATCGTCATCATCATCGTCATCGATCTCGTGCTCACGTTCTACGAATTTGAAAATATAAACCTTAACTACGGCTGCGACTTGTTTGCCTTAAAACCTAAGTCATTGCTGATCAACTACATTTTACTATCCAAACCAATTAGATGAAAAATTTTTGTCACTTTTGTATGATAATTATAGTACAACATTTTCATTTTCATTTTCACTTATTTTATATAATAATATATATATAATATATTTTATATTTATATATAAGTTTCCTTTAACTGAACTAAATTTGAGCCCCGATTATAAATACAACTATTTGTTAATGTTTGGTTCCAGCTTGTTTTGTCAATGCATTTAATGTATTTATAGTTATGATTAGGTAGATTCTGTTAAGCTAATCATCATACTTAATTAATATGTTACACATTAAATGTATTAATAATATTAATTAATAAATAAATAAATGCGTTTTGTTTGTATCATGAATGGCACATTTTTTTTGTTTGTTTTGTTCATTTAACGTATTGTGCTAAAATGCGCAACAACAAATGGTGTGCGTTTATTGTTCTCGCCTTTTTTGTCCTATATTATGCAACTGCCACATAAAATAAGGTGTGCCTGTAATCCGTTCATCAATCTTGATTCTCTGCTTAAGCGTGCATCGATTTGAATACGAAAACAATCAGAATAAACTGCTTACCCAAGAATGAATAATCGATCATTGAAAATAATGATAATAACAAATAAAGCAGCACGCGGCATGTGTCCAAATAATACTAATTAATAACCAATGCCAACTTACTACTGTTTTGCTACGGGGCATCTCGGATGTTCATGTACAGAGCCGTGTGTGTCTCACTCATATGTTTGTTGCCAATTGTATGTTCGTTTTAATTTACTTTTTTCTACGCTATGCCCTAATGATTTTACATTGTATTTGTTTGCATCGTAACATGACAAATGAGCATTTTCAACCGAGAAAAAGTGCGCAAAAATGTTTACTTGGGTTCGGAGAACGCAGCATATACTCGCGACCGCAATGCGAATGCGGTAAGGTGTTGAATTATCCAATGTGCGTGTCTTTCCATGCTCATTTGTTGTTTTTTGTATCCTTGCAATGATGATCTTAATTGAATAAGTGTTGTTATCTTCTGCATAGGTAAATAACTTCGGGTGTGGTGTGGAAACTCGATAAAATGGTTGATGCTTAGTAGAGGCCGCAATTACGTAAATTATTGGCGATGATGACGTCGGTGACTGCGTCGAACACGAATTGGATATTGTGTGTGTCCGTGGCGCAGGTCATGTGGCAGTAGATTTCTTTGGTTGTGGATTTATTCTTGGCTTCAAACTGTGCTTGAATATATGCAGCTGCTTCACCATATTCCTGTGCGCCTGTGAAAATAATCGCGGATTTAGCGAGATACTAATCAAGCAGAACTGTACCACCATACCGGCATATTCGGCGAAGCAAATCGTGAGCGGTGATTTCTTAATTTTCTCTTCAAACAAATCCTTCTTATTCAGGAATAAGATGATAGATGTGTCCGTAAACCATTTGTTATTGCAAATAGAGTCAAACAGTTTTAAACTTTCTTGCATCCGATTCTAAAAAGCGACATGTTATTATAAAATATGATTCAATACCGATGTAAATATGTACCGTCGTTTCATCCTCGTGCAGCACTTGGTCATATTCGCTCATAGCTACGCAGAAAATTATGGCCGTCACATCTTCAAAACAATGAATCCATTTCTTTCTTTCGGATCGCTGGCCGCCGACGTCGAATAATCTAAGATTTAAAGTTACAAAAGTTAGTATAAATGAAACGAACTAACCAAACAATGTAATAATCTCACATACTTAAAGTTTAGATTTTTGAACGAAAAATGCACTTCAACAATGCCAGTGGTTTTGACGCGGGTGCGAAGAATGTCTTGCTCGGTGGGTTGATACTCTTTCGCCCCCAATCGATCTAAATCGTCGAGAAAGCTACAAAAAAAAAAAAAACAACAACCGGGTGAGCAACAACGCTTCATTATGCTATTCTTGTTCCTAACGTACTATTTTGCTGAATCGTTGAGCTGGTATTCATTCGAGCGTCCGAAGCATTCCTGCACTCCAGTGTCGGCCCAGAGACGCTTCATGGCAGCTAGCAGCTCCTCCGAGAAGGGCTCAGTGTCCTCCATACGTTGAATTACGTCAAACACCATTTTGCCGTCAATCTAAACAAATAAACCCACGCATTAATAGCGCACCGCGAAATGTGAAAGAGCGATACGGAATAAATCGACACGGACTCACGCCACTTCGTTTAGATTACGCCTTACCAAACACATAAAAAGCAAATATTTATACATATTCCCAAAATAAATCGGCACACTGAGATGCACGTTTAAATTTTTCGAATGTTAAAAAATAAGGATTGGATATTCAAAAAATGGCCTAAAATATATACCTGATTCTTAACTTAACTATGATGCCAAAAATTAATAACTCGTTGAGAGATATGCCCATCAACAGGTATCACTATAGCATTTGTGCTCCGTTGCAAATGCGCAACACCGGAACAAGCAATATATAGTAGAACAACGAGGGCGATTCAATTGCAGGGGCCGCAAACGTTGCGTTGTTAAATTATTAATAATTCCGGCAAGCATGGGGAAGTTCGTATGACTAAATAATCAATAACAAGCGAACCGACTATTATGATTCGTGAACTAGGCAGACTCTCTCCTGCGAAATTGTTATTTTGTAAGCAAACGCCTTACCTCTCGCTCGTTGTTACCATAGTTGATACTGAGATTGGGCATCGCCCTCAGTATCGCAACTAGCGATTGGATGGTATTGCTGTAGACCACGGGCCGATATTGTTTGAAGTCTTCACTCGTAAAGCCGCTTTCGTGAATAATCCTGAAAGAAAAGCATATGACAACATTCTGCTCCACTGATTTAGAGAACAGTCAAAAGCAAAGCGAGCAACAACATTTTTCACGAATCCACGCGGAAAGAACTACGTATACGCTTCGGGTTGGGAGCGCAAAGTCCCGCTTATTGATCGGCAAGGAAGGCGGAAAGTAGGCAGGGCAGGGTCGTTCATTTCGGTCTGCACGGTCTGCACTGAGTTCGCACGCACGTTCGTTCTCTCGCACGCCAATGGCCTGCTTTCAGTTGCTTCCAGTTGCTAGCTCGCCGCCTCATCGGGATGATCCGTCGCGAGATGAAACACACACGAGAAAACGCGGATTGCATTCAAGGCCCAAGCACTTTTCCTCTCGCGCCCGTCGCGACACCAGACAACGTATTGTCGTTATTCCTCGCTTCGGAAAACTGGGGATTTATTAAAGATCCATGCGACAGTCGCAGTCAAATGCAGGACGGTAAAGGGTACATAGGGAACATACAATTATTTGCTAATTCATATTGTCGGATAATTATTGTATTATAGATACGTACTTCATTTGTTTAACTATCGTGCTCTTCCCCGACTCGCCGGCACCTGAAACGAACAGAAATAATATGAAAATAGTACCCTCGCGACTTAGAATAACAAGGAGCGCCCCGAGAGGTAAAGAGGTTTTAAAAAAAACTCCGTCCTTCTACTCTCTCCTTGTACACCGGTCCCGCAATGGCCGCAATACAAGTTCAAATATTGACGTGGACATATCACTAATATCCTACTAATAACGGTCATCATAAATTCGCACAGAAACCAATATTCTTTATACGCCTTCTGCTTGCGGCATTTCTCAATTAAAACCATTTAAAACTACAGCAACATTGACAGCAATTACATACTCATGGACTCATAAAACACCAAATGACGCGGGCATGACATGTCAAAGCCAAATCAAAGATCAAATTGGAGCAAACTGTTGAACTGTGAGCTTAATTGGAGCCGTACACCTACCCACGGCATCACATGAATGAAATTATTGGCGATGGGTCGGATCGTAGCGACCTGGTTGACGATATGACGAATTCATGAATGAAAAATTGACTTATTTATGATTTCACCAGTCGCAAACAATTATCAACAGCGTTGGTTGAATATCATGTCGCATGAAACATGTAAACTCGATAGCATATCATAGTACATCTGCGTAATATATTCCAGCAATCTGTCGAGTACGACTCGCGTTAGCAAATTGTACCTGTTACGGCTATCGATCGATTGCGGAAAGGGTTTGACTGGGGACGCCCCCGACGTTGACGTGTGCGAACGGATTTCATTGCGCGCCGAGGTGCGGAAGATTGTTTGTGACACTTGACTCTAGCACCCTTATCATGCCTTCATCGTCAAGTGTGATAATGTTTTGCACAATTAACGAATAGACGCAATCGACGAAAACGCACATATTTCCTACTTTATCGTATGTATAATTATTACATCATATTCCACAACAGGCGTGTGAAAAATTCAATGACCTTTATAGATTTTTTTGATTTTTATATTCGATAAATGAATAGTTCACACCAACATTCTTGATTTCGCATTGTCAACAACGGCGTGGGTGTGCTTTTCTATTGAACTTTGATGAGGTTTGAATGTTATGTTCTCGTATTACATATAATAATAAAATTGAAAAATACATTTGTTTGGCCCTGACTTAAAAATATTTAGGCAGAATAAGTTCCCCATGTTCTTGAAATGTCGGAACATTTGGTTCTCCCCTACATACATAAACACATATGGAGTTCAGATGGCCGGGCTTCACTTCAGTTCCAAAATAAGCGGACAATCCAAGCACCGATGATGATGATTAAAGGAATAACATTTTTTATGGAATTAGATGTACTGAACCCATGCACTTGTAAGCTACATAAATAGATGCACTCCTAA